>CAUYSK010069153.1:0-11018 GCA_963575035.1 Avahi laniger | reverse complement strand
TGTTGTCCTGGCTAGAGTGAGTGCCGTGGCGTCAGCCTAGCTCACAGCAACCTGAAACTCCTGGGCTCAAGCAATCCTACTGCCTCAGCCTCCCGAGTAGCTGGGACTACAGGCATGCGTCACCATGCCCGGCTAATTTTTTCTATATATTTTTAGTTGTCCAGATAATTTCTTTCGATTTTTTTTAGTAGAGACGGGGTCTCTCTCTTACTCAGGCTGATCTCGAACTCTTGAGCTCAAATAATCCACCCGCCTCGGCCTCCCAGAGTGCTAGGATTATAGGCGTGAGCCACCGTGCCCCGCCTCCAGGATGATTTTGATAGGCTTCTGTCATGGGATCCCAGCCGTCAGTTCGAAGAGGAACATGATAGGGATACTTTGCCACATGGTGAGGGCTAAAGAATTTACCAGTGCCATATCATAAGCATTACTGCTCTCATTTCCTTCTCTGATTGCTACTCTGAGAGTGAGAAGTGGAGCTATATATCTGCAGAGGTTGCCCAGTCCCCCAGCCTAGCCTGTTTTTAGGGAGCAGGCCTTGAGGGTCTTGAAGTATGCTATCAACTAACTTGGGCTCAGTCTTTTTTCATCTGATAAAGCAAGAACAATCAAATTTGCAACCTTACTGTTAATACTCCTGCAAAACCCTTTTAAGATCTCATAGACTTCATGGTTGAAGATAGAAGAGATCAAGGCGGGGCGCGGTGGCTCACGCCTGTAATCCTAGCTCTCTGGGAGGCCGAGGCGGGCGGATTGTTTGAGCTCAGGTGTTCGAAACCAGCCTGAGCAAGAGCGAGACCCCGTCTCTACTAAAATTAGAAAGAAATTAATTGGACAACTAAAAATATATAGAAAAAAATTAGTTGAGCATGGTGGCACATGCCTGTAGTCCCAGCTACTCGGGAGACTGAGGCAGAAGGATCGCTTGAGCCCGGGAGTTTCAGGTTGCTGTGAGCTAGGATGATGCCACAGCACTCTAGCCAGGGCAACACAGTGAGACTCTGTCTTTAAAAAAAAAAAAAAGATAAATATATTGTGGGTATCCATACAGGGGAATGCTATATAAGCAATGGAAATGAGCAAACTCCTGCTTCATGCAATGACGTGGATGAATCTTGCAAACATTATATTGCATGAAGGAAGCCAGACACAAAGGGAAATAAATGGTACAAGTCCATTTTAGAAAGTTCAAAGACAGACAAAACTAATTTATAATGTGAGAACTAAGGTTAGTGTTTACCTTTGGGATGGAGGGTAGGGTTAATGATTAGGAAGTGTTATAAGGGGAAGCTTCTGTTCATTGAGCTTGTACACTTAACGATTCATGTATATGTTACATTTCAATATAATATTATTTTCATGTGAAATATTCTGTGTAAAATGCTTAGCATAATGCCCTGCTCATTGAAAATGTTCATTAACTGGCAGTATTACTGATTTACTATGGCTTAGTGTTCTGCAGTGACAAGGTCTATGACAATGCTATCCAATAGAACTTTCTGCAGTGATTACAGTGGTCTGTATTTGTGTTGACCAGCCACTAGCCACATGTGGCTATTAAGCATTTGAAATATGACTAATATGACTGAGGAACTTGTTTTTAAGTTTATTTAATTTTAATTAGTTGTAATTAAAATTTAAATACCCACATGTGGCTAATGGCATTGTATTGGGCTGTGCATGTCTAGAGTATTGCCACAGGGAATGAGTGACTGAGAATGGCAGTGAAGTTTATTTGAGTTGAACAAGAAACAGAGGCTAGAGTGTCTGATGTATTGTGCACATGTACATAGAAGATTGCTCAGGATAATGGCAAGACCCAATTGGAGTGGGAGACTGTTAGCTAGGTTCCAAAGTCTTCACAGAACCCTTTGGGTAGGAAAGGGAAAGTACAATGGACCAGAAAGTAATGCTTTCTCCCATTTAGATTACCAAAGATACTTAGGGAGAAATGTTTCTGCAGCACAGCTTAGGTAATACAGAGCCATTGAAGGAGAGGAAGAAATGGTCAGCAGCAGGAACACATGCTCCAGAGAAGTGCTGTGTGACAAAACTAAGGAGTCGTAACATCGTCATTGGAGACCTCTGAGAGAGAAGGTTGGTGCAGTGAGAAGAAAGAAGCTAGATTTCAGGAGTTGATGAAAGGTTACCGTTAAGGCATGGCCAGTTTTCAAAAAGCTCCTTTCTGAAAGCACTGAGAGAGGAGGTGGTTACTAGAGGGAGATGTGGGATTTGCTTTTCTTTAACAAATGAGGGAAATAGAGCTTGAGGAATGACATAAAAACGTGAAATTGCTTGGTGTTTTTTCAGTGTGTGGAAGGAATGTTGAGGTTGAGTTCACATAGAGTCTCTGTGAGGTGGAGAGGAAGGAGGCTGGGTGATGATCGTAGAAAGGTTGGTTGGGCCAAATTTTGAATAGCCTTGAATGGCATCATGAAGCAATGTTGACTTTATTAGCTCATGGAGAGCCAAGGAAGGTTTTAAACATGTAGATCTCCTGTATGAGTCTGTGTTTTAGAAATATTACTCCGGCAGTAGCAAGGACTGTGAACTATTAATAGAAGGTGGCCAGACTAAAGGCAGACAGATTACATTATCAAACAGGAAACAATGAATGCCTGAATTAGAGCAATCTCAGTGGGGATGGAGAAGAGTTGGTGACTTAAGATAATAGACCAGAGGTGTAATGAGCATCCCTTGTGGTTATGGGATGAGGGAGCACTTGTATAGAATCTGGAAATTTCTATCTGAATTGAGTAGGTGATTGGTGAACTTATATTTTGGTTCTTGATTAAGAAACTCAAAAGACAGAACAGGCATTTGAGAGTGGGATGAGTTATAATAGCTTCGTTGAGATATAATACATATACCATGCAATTCATCCATTTAGAGTATATAATTAATGTTTTTAGTATATTCTCAGAGTTGTTCAACCATCACTACAGTCAATTTTAGAATGTTTTCATCACCTCATAAAGAAACATGGTACCCATTAGCAATCATTCCCCATTTTACCTCAGCTGCCTCCCCCAGCCCTAGACAACCACTAACCTACTTTCTGTCTCTATGAATTTGCCTGTTCTGGACATTTCTTATAAATGAAATCATATAACATGTGGTCCTTAGTAAGTAGCTTCTTTCACTTAACATGCTGTTTTCAATATTCATCCAGGTAGAGATCACCTTTTGCCTCGTATTATACTCACCTCTTTGCATGTTTTATCTCCTCTGCTGGAATATAAGTGCCTTGAAGGCAGGGACTATTGTTATCTATTCCAGAGCTGCAGCACATATTTTTTTGTTAAGTTATGACGCAGCAAATATTTGATAACGTTATAAGCTAGAAGGTTAACTCGATTAACCTCAAAATGAAGTTAACCGTGATGAACTGTTCCTACACTGAGATGTGTCTGTACTTGCTGTCATGGAATAGGTGGTAGATACCATGCCAATGGTGATCCCATCCTGGTTCTGCTGTTAACACTTTGTGTGACCTTGGGCAGGCCATTATACTCTCTGGAGACACTTCCCTTATCTAAAAATGGGGATGAAATTTAAAACTGAAGAATAAATAAGATAATTGAAGTAGATGGACTTTGGATAGAGTTGGGGTTTGTCCAGATAGCCTCTGGGAAGAAATGAATAAATGTTTGATTCTATTAACCTAATATTCCTGGGATAGGAGTAGTCCTCCTATGTAGCCTTTGTCCCATGGCATACTAGGTATTATTAGGTATTTAGTCTCCTTGAGTCTTTTCAACCCCCAGTGTAAAGGTCTCTGATTTTGTCTGTGGCATATTGCTTCTCTTGTCACCAACCCTGGGGCATTTGATCTATCCCATGTTCTCTGATCTTTCTCTCTGGAATACTTAAGACACTTATTTCTTAAGGATACTGACGAAAAGACTACCTATTTTGCGTAATTTCCTATCTCTTCCCTAACTCCTATTGTTGTAACAGGATGCATATAATTGAATATAGAAAAAATAAAGGCCAGATGTGGTGGCTCATGCCTATAATCCCAACACTTTGGGAGGCTGGGGCGAGAGGACTGTTTGAGGCTGGAAGTTCAAGACCAGCCTGGGCCACATAATGAGACCCCGACTCTACAAAAAACAGGAAAAATTAGCTGGATGTTGTAGCATGTGCATATAGTCCTAGCTACTTAGAACTAGAAACTGAGGTGGGAGGATTGCTAAGCTCAGGAGTTAGAGGTTGCAGTGAGCTATGATTGTGCCACTGTACTCTGGCCTGGGCAACAGGGCAAGACCTGTCTCTAAAAAAATAATAAATAAATAGAGATTTAAACCTACCCTACCCACCTTCCCAAAACAAACAACTTATAAATGCAGTTCCTTGTTTCACCCCCACCCCGCAAATTTGGAGAGTCGTTTATTTAGAAAGCATATACTAAATGTGTACTTGAGTGTCATGTGTCAAAATAAATAAAATACTTCTTGATTTCTAATACTTCATAGTGGTTCAGTGGGAGGAGGCAGACATATGAACAGATAATTACAGTATAGTGTGAAAAGTGCAGTAGCAGAGTGATGTACAAGTGGTTTTGGGAGCACCTGGAAGAAGAGGTTGGGAGGCATATGTCCCCTGGCATTTCTACCCCAACATGTATAACACCAAAAAGCAGCCTGATGAAGAACCTGCCTTCTTTTAGCCTTCTAGCAACCTGATGAAGTTTCTGACTCCAGTTTTAGAGAGCAATCTAAAGCTCAGAAAGGTTCAGTGGCTGCCTCTTAAACACACACTCTGGAGTCAGCTTCTGTGTTTGTCCCATCCCCCTCCTACCACATCCGTGTCCCTTATACAGGGTGTAGAAAGTACCTGTGCAGGGAACTAGAGTCCTGCCAGCCCCACCTTAAGCAAAACTAGAGTCTCAGATTCCTCTTCTCTGTGCCGAGCCTGCTTCCAGTGTCGTTGGTGCATTGAGTTTTCCAGGGCTGTAGCAGTAGTGAATATTGCTGATGTCATTGTTTGCCTTATTGGGATTTTGCTCTTTGTTTCACAGGGAGCTGTGATTGGTATAGACGATGAGGACGACAGCACCTTCACAATAACTGTTGATCAGAAAACCTTCCATTTCCAGGGTGAGCTGAAAGAAGAGATTCTTTCTCTTCACAGTCCCAACTGCTTCTTTCCTTCTCTTTTGGGTTGTTTGCTGGATGACTTGAATGGTTTTGCAACTGATCCTGCATGAACGAGTGCACAGGAACGTTCTGGATGAAGTGGTACTGCAGGTTAGGCAGAGATTTGTGTCTGCAGTGGATACAGATCTATTTGAAACGACTGTGGATCTGGCTGCAATTGGAGATTAAAAATTTAAAGGATAAAAATCTGTGAAGGGAGAGAGTAATGGGCTGCTGCTGCTGCTGCTGGCTTGTGTTTACAGAAGGTTGCTGATCTTCTTTATCGAGGAGTGTGGTTCTGCTTCTCTGCATGAAGAGTCTAAAGACTGATTGCGAAGGTTGCAGTGTTTGTCTGTGTAAAACTCAAAATATAAATTAAATTGAAGCTAGTGGCAACCTTTGGCTTAAAGGTTTTGCTCTGCTTCAAGAACTACAAGTTTGCATTCATTTCATCTGTATTTCTGTTTTGTGTCCCAGCCGTCATTTCTCTGCTATTATCCTTTTTATAGTTAAAAACACCAATGCCATCTGCCACTGCTATGTTTCGACATTGCATGCTATGGTTCACCGGTAGAAAGGGTAAGGCACTGTATGATCATTCTCATTTCATCTTGCTTTGAAAACTCTAAACCAGCAAATAAAAGTCATTTTTAATGCTCCTGTCCAAAAGTACCTCTCGCCTGTTAGGAGTGTTTATTAGTTTTGTTACTAATGTTCTTGTTATTTTGCCTTTCTAGAGTAATCTCTATTTTATGTTTAAAGCAGTCCAAAATAATTAGAAATGAAAAGATTTGGAGAGGTTAGCACTTTCTCTGAACTACAAGTGACAATGCACTGTTATAGATCCTAGATATACCAAGATAAGTAAATATTAAATAAATTTATTGCTTAAAAATGTTTTGGTTATGAAGTCTTACAGTGACCAGATATATTATATGAGGTGTTCAGGCAACTATTGTCTTTCTATGCTAGAATAGTGTATTGCAGTTATTTTTCTTCATTGTCTGTTTAAGAAATTGGCACATAGAAATGAAAGATGCAGGTTACATACAATAAAGATAAACCAACGTACTCAATAGCGATATCTCTAATACTTTCTCTAGCTTATCCTTAAAATATTTACTTATTTGGTAATATTTATTCAGACTGCCTAAATAATGATGCTTTCTTGAAATTTTCTACTATATTTAACTTCATAAAACATTTTTAATCTTGTTCTGAAAGCCCAGAGTCTTTATTTTCAGGTTAGGTATATAATGTTGCTTATCAATAAAAACAAATAATTCCCACACCCTGGAACTCTTTACTTGAATGAAGTCGAATACTTTTAATACATTTAAAGAAGAGTTGCTGTTTGCAGGTGAAAGCTGCAGTATGGAATTCTCTCCTCTGCAGTTACTAGGGAGATACCTCCTTTGGACTTTCAGAAGCTATATTTGTTTGCATGTTTAAAGGAGAAGAGACTTGGATCTCTAGAGCAAAGCCACCTGTACCTTCTGATTTACTTTTAAATTATTTGTCTCTTCTTTAATATCCTCAGATTTATGTGGCTTGCTTATAAAACAAGAAATTGCCCTAATGAATTATTTAAATGATAAGGATAAATAAGAGTTATGCATATTTTAAAAATAGATTTATATCTGTCAGATCAGTTAGTTTATTTTCTACTATAGTGGTTATGGGAGTCTTAGGCAGCACAAGATCTAGTTTTTTTCAAAGAACTCAATAAGACTATTTTTTTTTTTTGGCAATATTGACAGTTATTTCACACTCATAGGTCCTTTATCATAAGAAAATCTCTGCAAATTTGATAAAAAGCTCTCAGTGTCCGATCTTAAATCTTGATTAGAATTAAAAGCAAATTTTAGCTGATATACATTAACATATTTTTAAACATGCTGAAGTTTTAATTTAATATGCCAGAATTTTTTAAAAACAAATGAAATATCAATTGTTTTATGTCATCTATAAAACAAATTCTGATGTCAAAAGGAAAGGTAGAATCTGTTCAGATACATTCATTTATTTGTTCAGTGTCTATTTGAGATATTATTCTGGGGATACAGTGGCATACAAAACAGATAACATTCCTTGCCCCTTGGGTCATCCATTCTGGTAGAAGAGAAAGCCAATAAACAGGATAAATTAACAAAATATAAGTAAATAAGAGAATGATAAGACCTGGGAAGAAGAACATAAGGCAGGAAAGAAGAAAATGAAACAGAAGTGAGGTTGGGTGTGTGGAGGGAGGTGCTGAAACTTTAGACGGGGTGGCCAGGGAAAGACTCAACCGAAATGGCATCTTTCGGTGACAGAGCTAAAAAAAGTGAGGGAACAAGGTATATGGCTATGTGGGGGAGTGAAGGGGGCAGGTACATCATTCCAGGTAGAGGGGACAGTAAGTACAGAGAGTGTACCTGCCATATTTGAAGAACAGCAAGGAGGCCAGCTGTGGTTGGAGTACAGATAAACATGGCAGGGAGTAGTGGGTGGTGAGGTCCAAGAGGGACAGGACCTTCCAATCATGCGAAGCCTTCATAAGGACATTGAATTTGACTGAGATGAGAGGCCAGTAGAGGGTTTTGAGCAGGAGGAGAGACATGGTGTGATGTTTTAACTGGCTCACTCTGACCACTGTGTTGAGAATAAAATTCTGCAGGGCAAAGACTGAAGCAGGGAAATTATTTAGGAGACTGTTGTAAACTGGAAGAGAGATGGAGGTGGCTCCCACATGATAGCAGCGGATATAGGGAGATAGGAAGAAGTGGTTGAATTGTGTCTGTGTGTGTTTAATCAACTTATTGAGGTATAATTAACATACAATAAAATGTATATGTTACACAGTTCAATGAGATTTGACAAATTACTTATAACTGCCACCATACTCAACATATGGAACATTTCCATCATTCTGAAAGATTCCCTTACATCCCTTTCAGTCGGTTCTTATCCCCAGCCCCTAGCCCCAGGCAACCACTATCTGCTTTCTATCACTATAGATTTGATTTTTCAGTTGGAGAGTTTCACATAAATGGAATTGTACAGTATGTACTCTTTTTTTGTCTGGCTTTATTTTAGCTCAGCATGATGTTTTTAAGATTTATCCATGTTGCACATATTAGTAGTTTCTTTTATATTGCTAAATATATTGTTACATTATATTGTATTTAATTTGAAGGTTGAGTTGTAGCATATGACAAAGATAAGTCTAGGTTGACACCAAGATTTTTGGCTTGAGTGACAAGAATGGGGTTGCCATTAACTGAGTGGAAGATTATAGGAGGAAGGGGAACTGGTCGTCAGGAATTTAGCTTTGTACATACTTATGAAACAAGTTTTAGATGTCCACCAAACATCTGAAGGGAGATGTCAGGTAGGCAGTTGGAGTGTGGAGTTCAGGGGAAAAGTTCAGGCTGGAGAAATACATTTGAGAGTCATTGGCATATAGATGGTATTTAAAGCCATGAGAATTTGTGAGTAAGCATAGAGAGAAGAGGTCCAAGTACTGAGCCCTTGGGCACTTGAACATTTATTTAGATGGCACAAGTTGAGGTAAAACCAGCAAAAGAGATTGAGATGAAACAACCAAAAAGGAGGAGAAAAACCAAGTGCATGTGGTATCCTGCAAGCCAAGAGAAAAAAATGTTTCTAGGAGGAGACAGGGATCAGTGGCTGTGTCAAATGCTGTTAGCAGGTCAAGTAAGATGAGAAGTGAGAAATGATCATAGGATTTAATAGTGAGGAGCTTCTTGGTAACCTTGAGAAGAGCAATTTTCAGATAGGAGTCTAGACAGTGCTTTCAAGTTCTGCTGTGAAGGCTGTGGTCCCCAACCCCTGGGCCGTGAACGTACAATGATCTGTGGCAAATTAGGAGCCAGCCACACAGTAGGAGGGGAGCAATGCCAGCGGGTGAGTGAGTGAAGCTTCATCTGGATTTACAGCTGCTTCCCATCTCTCGCATCACTGCATAAATTCCACCTCCTGTGAGATCAGCAGCTGCTTTGGATTCTCACAGGAGCATGAACCCCACTGTATTTTTTTTTTTTTTTTTTAGACAGAGTCTTGCTCTGTTGCCCTGGCTAGAGTGCCGTGGCATCAGCCTAGCTCACAGCAACTTCAAACTCCTGGGCTCAACTGATCTTCCTGCCTTAGCCTCCCGAGTAGCTGGGACTACAGGCATGTGCCACCATGCCTGGCTAATTTTTTCCATATATATTTTTAGTTGTCCAGCTAATTTCTGTCTATTTTTAGTAGAGACGGGATCTCACTCTTGTTCAGGCTGGTCTCGGACTCTTGACCTCGAGGGATCCTCCCGCCTCAGCCTCCCAGAGTGCTAGGATTACAGGCGTGAGCCACCGTGCCTGGCCCGAACCCTACTGTAAACTGTGCATGCGAAGGATCTAGGTTATGTGCTTCTTATGAGAATCTAATGCCTGATGATCTGAGATGAAGCTGAGGTGGTGATAGTAGCGCTGGGGAGCGGCTGCAAATACAGATTATCATTTGCAGAGAGGTTTGACTGCACAGAAACTGTAATAAATCAATTACTTGCAGATTCATATTAAAACCCTATCAGTGAGTGGCAAGTGACAATGTAATAGTAATAGAAATAAAGTGCACTATAAATGTAATGTGCTTGAATCATCCCCCGTGCCCCCTGTTCCTCCCTCCACCCCAGGCCATGGAAAAATTGTCTTCCATGAAACCAGTCCCTGGAGCCAAAAGATTGGGGACCGCTGGTAAAGGGAAGATGATACAGCAGTAGCTGGGGGGGAAATAGGAGCAAGGGCATTTTGTTTTTTTAGAATAAGAGAAACAATAAAATATTTCCATGTTGTTGGCAGTGATTCAGTAAAGAGAGAAAAATTGACGATGCAAGAGAGAAAGGGGAGAGTTATTGGATCAGTGTGCTGAAGAAGGCAAGAGAGGATGGGACCTAATGCACAGCTGGGGGCATCGCTTTTGGCTAGGGGCATGGACAGCTCATCCATAGTAAGATAGCTGTGATTGTGGATGTGGCCCTGAATGGGTTAAAGCAGTGGTAATGGGATGGAAAAGGGAATAGAGTTGAGGTTTTTAAAAAAAAAAACTATAGGAACAGGTGATTGCTTGGAAATTGAAGGTGAGAGGATTAGAGTAGTAAGGGTGATATTCTTGGCTTGGCTTACTATTGGATGTTGTCAACATGTGAAATAAGGAATCCAAGAGAACAGAGGTGGTGAGGGACCTCATAAGTTTGAAGTGTCTGTGAGACACACAGGTGACGGTAATTAGATCTGAGTCTGGGCTAGAAATAGAGATTTGTGGCCATTAGCATGTTAGTGGTAGGTAGAACTAGAAGCTGAAAATTGGAATGCCTAAGGACTAAGGCAGGTAGGTACAGCCATGCGCTAAATAAGGACATTTCTGTCAACAGTGGATCTTTTAGACCAGAGATGACATATACCATATATTGGAGTGGTTCTATAAGATTATAACACAATATTTTTACTGTACCTTTTTTTTTTTTTGGACACAGTGTCTCACTCTGTTGCTCAGGCTAGAGTGCCATGGCATCAGCCTAGCTCAAACTCCTGGGATCAAGCGATCCTCCTGCCTCAGCCTCCCAAGTAGCTATAACTACAGGCATGTGCTACTATGCTCGGTTAATTTTTTCTATTTTTAGTAGAGACCGGGGTCTTGCTCTTGCTCAGGCTGGTCTCAAACTCCTGACCTAAAACAATCCTCCTGGGCCGGGCGCGGTGGCTCACGCCTGTAATCCTAGCTCTCTGGGAGGCCGAGGTGGGCGGATTGTTTGAGCTCAGGAGTTCGAAACCAGCCTGAGCAAGAGCGAGACCCCATCTCTACTAAAATTAGAAAGAAATTAATTGGACAACT
>CAUYSK010069151.1:0-69319 GCA_963575035.1 Avahi laniger | reverse complement strand
AACTCTTGGGCTCAGGCGATCCTCCTGCCTCAGCCTCCCGACTAGCTGGGACTACAGGCATTTGCCACCATGCCCGGCTAATTTTTTCTATATATTTTTAGTTGTCCAATTAATTTCTTCCTAATTTTAGTAGAGACGGGGCTGCTCAGACTGGTTTGGAACTCCTGAGCTCAAACAATCCACCCGCCTTGCCTCCCAGAGAACTAGGATTACAGGCGTGAGCCACCGCGCCCGGCCACATTTTTGTCATTTGAAATTATGTAGTTTGGCATATTTTTACATTGATTTTCAAAATATATATCGGACCTTTGTCTTTTTAGCCCAGTCTGACAGTTTATCTTCCATGGAGAAATTCAGTTCTTTCATTTTATTCTGAGTGGTACGTGGTGATCTTGTTACTTTCTTTTTACCTTGTTCATTATTTATATTTGTGAATTTTTTCATTTTTCTTAATTTTGCCTATATTTCAAGTTGGCTATTTTTTCCCCCATTTTCTCATTGTTTATGTGGGAGTTCTGCACTTTTATGTTTTATTATTGGCTGCCTTCCCTTTCAATTGCTAGGAATTGAATTTTTCTTCCACTGTAACATAAAAAAAGACACCATCATTTTCCCTCACCTTGGCACTCTGATCCTCCTCTTCTGTTCCTAAATTTCTGTGGAGATAATGTAGTTTTTTAGGTCCAAATTGTTAGACTTTTCTGTGTCAGGAATTTACATGGATCACTTATGTTACATAGCCACGTCATTTATTATTCATTTAGATTTATTTTCGCATAAAGTACAAGGTACATTGTGCCTGTTTCTCCCTCTCACCATCTTACACATAAAAGGTCTTTTTTCTGACTCCGTTATGGTTTGGCTAGAATTTCTTCTGAAGTCCTTTCCTTTGATGTGGTGGTGCTGACGTCCTCCTTGAGTCCTTAGACTTTGGCACGTACTTCTTTCCCACTGACTGTGTGCAGGATGTTTGCGTTGTGCTTTCTCCCCCAGCCATCTCTACATTATTGTTCTTTCTTCTAAATTCCAATATTATTAACGAGAAGTACAATGTTAATTTGATTCTTTTTCAGTTTTAAGTAATTATTCTTTCTGGAAACATGTCAGCTTTTCTTTTTCTTTTTAAAGTATAGGAACTTTAGTGTGATATTCCTGGGTGTGTGTCATTTGTCATTAGTCTTTCTTGGATCCTAGAACCCTGTAAAGTTGAAATTCAGTCCTTTCTTTAGTTCATGTCAATTTTCTTCCATAATTTCTTAATACTTTAATTATTGCTGCTTCTGTCTGTGTTGTTTCCTCCTCCTGTAGACTCTTCTTAAACCCTTCTTATGGCCGATATACTAGGTTGCCTTGATCCGTTCAAGCCTCTTCTCTTTTTCCCTTATGATTTTCATCTCTTTTTACTTTATGCTTTGAAATTTCTTTCAGTTGATCTTCCATACTGCCAGTTAGTCTATCTTGTCCTTTATCTACTAACTTATTCAGCTTGAAAATTTTAATTTTTAAATTTTAATGAAAATTTTTTTCTGGAAATTACTTCTTGTGCTCTACTTGATTCTCCTTAAGTAGTCATACTGCTTCTGACTTCAGTATTTCATCTTTCTCCTCCAGAAAATCTGTTAGATCTGCTCCGTCTCATTCCTTCCCACCCTATATATGTTATTTATATTTATAGCGGGGTTCAGGTTGAGCTGTTAGGTGACCTTAGGCTCTTGTAATCTCATAAGCGATGAAAGGTACAGACATGTCAACCTGCACTGTAGCAGCAGGCCTGTTATCTGTTATTTGTCTATACATCTAGAGCACTGTACCTTCTGTCTGGTCTCCTGGCATTCCCCAGCCCTAGGAGCAGAGTGAACTCTCCCCTCCTGGTGCCTTTGGGGACAGGGAGGCTGGCCACACTTGCAGTGCGGTTATCTACATGCAAAACTCTTCTGGAAGGCGGAGCAAGGTAGAGTACACCTGTAGTCCCAGCTACTTGTGAGACTGAGACAGGAGGGTGGCTTGAGCCCAGGACTTTGAGGCTGCAGTGAGCTGTTAATGTACCTGTGAATAGCCACTGCCCTCCAGGCTGGGCAAAATAGTGATACTGTTTCTTAAAAACAAACAAACAAAACCACAAAAAAACGTCTTTAGGATCTACTTGGAGCTGAGAGCAGAGCAAGTCCTGCACCAGCTCTCTCTCAAGCTGTCTATAAACCCATGGCTACATTCTTCAGGCCCACTGCCTGCTGGCCCTGGAGCTGACTGGTTCAAGAGAGGTAAATGGGGTGGATCTGGGATTGAAATCGGGGAGGTAAATCAAATTCAGGCTTGCTCACCACCCCCACCCCAAAATCCTGAATTTTTATACTTTATGTGTAGCCTCAGACGGTATGTCATCCCTTTGCAGTGCTCATCATGTGTTGGATGACATTATAGAAGAGACTTTTTGTTTGGAAGCCAACTTCGACTATCATGGTTCTCCCTACCCCTTCATATGCACAACCTCTTGGACCACACAATTCCTACAATTTTTAGGAAGTGTCCTTATAAACTGCAGTTTGGGCAAATAAATTTTTCTAGGAATGTTTATTGGTTTTGACAAATAAAACTCTTCTGGGAGAGTCTATTTGTCCACATGCAAATTTTATGGAACAAAAAGTGATTGATCTGAAAATCTTGTACAATGCAGAAGCCAATTAAAGTAGAACAGACACCAAAAATAGGAGGGATAGCTAGAGGGAAGAAGTAGGAGCCAAGAATCAGCTTTGAGTTATCAGTGGTACTGGGAAGTGGATGTGGAGATAACGTGGAAATTGAAAGCCACTTGTAATCTGAAAACCTTATTCTGGCCACTGGTTACAACCTCACCTTTTCTTATGTCATCTACTAGAATTACTGACAAGCAGTATTACAAGAGATTACACATTAAAGAGACCTATTCCGTTTGAGAAAATTAAAACAAGGAAACATTCAGTAGAATCTGAATGGAAGAAAGAAAATGCTGTACCCTATATTCACAGGTTGTAAAGTTAGTGCAAATATGTGTATATTTATGTTTAAATAGTCATTGGCCTTAAATATTTGAGATTTGAATTATGCACACATGCTCTCTATGGTTGAATTGCTTGATATTCAGTTTGTTCTAATCAGCCTCTGGCAAAGAGAATTTGAATTATACATGTGTAAACTTCACATTGAATGGTAATTAGTCTGTGCTGCTCAGTGACACTTAATGCTGAGGTTAATGGTTCAGTAGAAAAATTAAAAAGCCATTGACTAGATCCCATATATATATATATTTCTATATATATTTCTGTATATATGGGGGATAGATAGGCTGACAAGCAGCAAAAGCTTTTATTCTGGGTCAGAAATAATTTAATGCCTGATTGTGTATGTAAGCCACTGTTTTGCATTTATTACACATATGAACATGGAGATGAGTGACATATATTTGGACTTTGCCATTTATCACAGGCCCAGGTCAAAGAAACTGCTGCCCTATGTGATAGAAAGAAACTGTTCTCTCTTCTTTTTATTTTCTAAAGTTTATTTGTCTAGGATGTTGTTATGGAATGTATTTGTCCTCTTAACTTTGGGTTTTCTCAGCTTAAAGAAAGATCTTTGAGGTGGTAATTACAAAAAAGGAGGGGAACAAGAATGATCAGGTCACTTGCAAGATTGGCTAAGGGGACAAAAAGATAACAATAGACGTTAGAGACCTAGATCAATGTGGGGAGTAAAAAGTTATATTTCTGGAGGTTTGTACCTAATATGCATGTAATTAAGAGAAGAACTTAAAGTTTCTCTGACACAAGAAGCTATGTTAGATACTGCTGTGTACCTTATATTAAGAATTCTGGTTCATTCTACAGAAGGATTTTAAAAATCATGGAAGAATCCCATAGAATTTTTTGTTGTTGTTCCTACCCCCACCCGCTCTGTGCTGGAATGTTACTGTTTCTTTTAATGCTTAACATTAGAAATTTGTTGGTAGGTTACAAATTGTGTTTTTAAAAGTTACATTTATAAAAGTATGTTGAATGTTAAACAACAATGCTTGGGTGTTCTCAAGCCATAATTAGAATACTGACTGCAAATCGCCAAAATTCAGTGAGTCAACAAACCAATTAAAACCTCAGAGATATTAGATTTCAAAATGTTCTTCCTTAATTTAGTTTGTCCATTATACTTTATTTTAATTATTCATAGTATTGCTTAACATGCCAGGAAATGTCTTATAATAGAATTTATAAAATAATGAAGTTTCAGTAATATGAATCCTGTCTTTAGCATTCTGCTTTTAAATCTCGGATTATGTTTTGTAAGAAATCATCTAGTTTGATGCATAAAAGCATGTCTTTGCTTAGTAACTTTATCCATTTTAGAATTTTGAAACCAACTGCTCACTTCAGAAAATAAATGGTATAATTTGGTCTATGTCATTTTGTCATTGAGCAAATAAGACAAAAAAATTTGTAAGAAACAAAAATGCATGTTCCCACTAATATAGAACAATAATTTTTCATTTTGGGTATTACTTTCTGATGCTTATTCATATACATATATACATTTTTTTTGTTTTTTGCATAGATCCAATAAGTAGATTATTCATCTTAGTGAAAAGCATAGCCCCTGCCTACTTTCTTTCTTGTATAATGCTAGATATTTAAGGAACATAGGGTTGGTTTACATATCATTGGGCTTAAGTGGGTGAGTTAGAGGTGAAAGATAATAAGCAAGCTTGAAGATGTAAATTCTAGTTGAAAATTTGGACGTTTATTTGTCTTTGGTTCCATTAGGAGTTGGAAATAAGCAAGAAAGAGCTCTTCTTTTAGTATTGGTGTGGATTTTTGCATGTCCAGGATCTACTTCTGTTTCTTATTCTTACTGTTAATGGTAGAGGTTCACAATATGGTAAGTATGGACTTAGATTTTGTTCCTAAACAGAAAGATTACATATAGGTTATATATTCTAATGTGTTTATGTGAGTGAAAAATTGATAGCATTTAAAATGAAGTAGGCACTTCTCATGATTACACTGCAGTACTTGCTAAAGACTTTCTAATTCATTTGATGGTTAGGTGAAATCTTTGTTCTCTTAGATTCTTTTTTTTTTTTTTTTTTGGCCTAGTGGGTGGAAGACATATACCTTAATTCATGAAATTTTGGACAGCATAAAAGTAATTCCTTTTTATCTTGAATTGACAATTATTTTATTTCTTTTTTTGAGTCTTGTGATTCTTTATATTGCAGAGCCATTTAAAATTTAATGTGATGTGGCCTTACTGTGTAAAGCTGGTCTATTTTTCTGCCTCCTCCTTAATCTTGTGCTATAGCTGGATGTTGTTCCCCAAATACAGTCTGTGCTTGCTCTCTGTTGTTTTCGTTTATTCTGGTCCCTGATCTCTAAGTACCTTTTAATTCTTCTCTTTCTGGTAATTACTTGCTTATCCTCTAGAACTTAATTCAGGTGTTAGTTCTTTATAAATTTTTATGAATTATGAGTCTTCTCATCATGCCCCCAATAGAATTAAATAGTCCCCTTCTTTTGGTTGTCTTAGCACATTATAGGTGACTCTTACAACAACTGTCAATCATAGATATATCAAAGTTATTAGTGGGGGGCCTGTGTTATCCATCTTTATCTCTTCTACAACAAGTATTTAGTTAATATTTGTTGAATTGAAATATTTTAAAACTGCGCGTTTTGAACGATTAAGAAAACAGCTTGCCTCATTAAATTCTTTGATAGTAAACCTTTCTCGCTCTTTTTCTCACATAGACTATTCCCACCTGTTAAATTGTGGTTGTTGGTTTATATTAAAATATTTTTGGTATTTGAGAGATAGCTTGAGAGCAACCAAAGAAGGATCATTTTATGTAGATAGAACTTAAGGAAATTGGCTTTTGACTCTTTGTTGCTACTTAATGTTGAGAGTTTCATTTTCTTCTCCCCTTTTTGCAGGACCCTAATAGGAGTATTCATACCAGCAGCAGCAGTAGCAGCAGCAGCAGCAGCAGCAGCAGCAGTAGCAGCAGCAGCAGCAGCAGCAGCAGCAGTAGCAGCAGCAGCAGCAGCAGCAGCAGCAGCAGCAGCAGCAGCACCAGTTTTTCAAAGCCTCACAAATTAATGAAGGAGCACAAGGAAAAACCTTCTAAAGACTCCAGAGAACATAAAAGTGCCTTCAAAGAACCTTCCAGGGATCACAACAAATCTTCCAAAGAATCCTCTAAGAAACCCAAAGAAAATAAACCACTGAAAGAAGAGAAAATAGTTCCTAAGATGGCCTTCAAGGAACCTAAACCCATGTCAAAAGAGCCAAAACCAGACAGTAACTTACTCACCATCACCAGTGGGCAACAAGATAAGAAGGCTCCTAGTAAAAGGCCACCCATTTCAGATTCTGAAGAACTCTCAGCCAAAAAAAGAAAAAAGAGTAGCTCAGAGGCTTTATTTAAAAGTTTTTCTAGTGCACCACCACTGATACTCACTTGTTCTGCTGACAAAAAACAGATAAAAGATAAATCTCATGTCAAGATGGGAAAGGTCAAAATCGAAAGTGAGACCTCAGAGAAGAAGAAATCAACTTTACCACCATTCGATGACATTGTGGATCCCAATGATTCAGATGTGGAGGAAAATATGTCCTCTAAATCTGATGTGAGTAGTCTTACTGGCTTTCCTGCTTTCCGTTATTAGTTTTCAGATAGCTTCATGATAAAGAACGAGCAAAGAGAATGAATGCTGAACCGTGCAGTGGTAGCATGGAAGTAAGGTGTGGCCTAGAAATGCATTTCCTTAGTGAATGGGAAAAAGGAAATGGACTCATTAAGGAATCTGGGATTTTTTAGGCTGTTATTTAAGTTGTTAAACGAAAGATATATTCCACAGTATGATGATTAGGTCATTTGAATAGCCCCAGAAAATTCAGGTGCTCATTAAAGCTTAGTTACTGTGCTCATTTAGAAGCAAAAATGATGATTTAGGAAAATGAGAAGAATACAATAAAACTCAAATGCAAGGGCAAATAAATTTGAAAGAGAAACTTAGAAAATATTTAGGCTGTAATGTTGGTATTTTGATCATTGGAATGAAGTAATTTGTTTACATAGATGGAAGGCTGGTGATGGTATTTTTTTAAACAGTTTTATTGAGGCAAAATTGATGTAACAATGTACTGCACGTATTTAAAATATATAATTTGATAAATTTTAACACTTGTGTGTACCTGTAGAGCCAGGCAGCAGTATTTTGAAAATGAAATATTTAATTTTTTTTCTTTGGTGTAGTCACTGATTTGGAATGGGGTGGGATATGTGATCTTCACTACAAGTTTTTACTGATGGGTAAGGATTATCCTTTGTGGATGCCTCAAGGAGCATCTGAACATCTAATACCCCCAAAAGATGTTATTTGATGTTGAGATTTAAACTTATAATTACAGATTTTCAGGGTTGGAAGGGATCTCAAGTCATGTATTCTAGCCTCTTACCAACGTAAGAAATCTTACATTTCTAGCAACAGGGTTGTTAGTAATTCAAAAGGTATTTGATTCTGTATCTGAAGAATAAACATTATTTACTATGAAGTTATCTTCTTTTCGCTTTTCTTTCTTTCTTTTTTTTTTTTTTTCCCTGATTTTAGCCTTAGCTACTTGTTAGTGACAATCATCCCCATTGGCTGGTCAATATTTCTAGACAATGGTCAAGGAGGATGTCTGGCTAAAGATTGCCGGCCAATTTAGAATACTTTTCTTTCTGTTCCTTGGGTCACCCACAGATGTCTCTAATTTGAATACTGGAAAAGGGTCTGGGGTCTTAGTAGCAGATTATTCATCCTGGGTTTGTACTCTTCTGGGTAGAAAGCCAGGCAGGATCAACACATGGCGCCGATACCAATCTCCAGTGGTCCAGAGACCACCCTCTTCCCCTATAGGTAATCTTGAAATTTTAACAGAAGATCAGGGTAGGAGCAGAGTAGCATATAAAATACTGGAGATTGGGCAGTTTGTTCCAATATTTGGTAAAGGCTTTATAGTCATAGCTTGTGAAATGGAGATGAGAGTTGAATGGGTTTGTTCCAATATCTCATGTATTTATTTTCCCTTCTTTGCTTCTTACCTCTCATCTTAATTTGAAACATTCTTAATGCAGATGTTACTTGGAACTTTTTATGTGTGTTTGATTTTTGTTTCAGATCACCCTGAAATGTTCTGTTGTGGTATGATTAGTCTATCAAAATCCTCAAAGTTAGCAACTTTGTATTTCTATATCCTGACATGTTACAATTCTTCTAAAATAGAGGTTTTCATATGGTGAGTTGTGATTCACTGGTGAGCCTTGAAATCAATTTAGCACACCATCACTAGCATTTAAAAAAATCAGAATACATTGTAATTAGTATGGGTACATAATGGCTTGTGAAAATTTTATTTCAGAGAGGGTGTATGTGTTTCTTATATTGGTTAAAATTTTGAAAGGCATCCTTTTTAGAATGCTTGCTAATTTGTGAAAAGACTAACTGGCATTCATAAGGCACTATTGAATGTTCTTTCTACATGGAGCTATCACAGATAGTCTTCCTCTTTAGGTAATTCTGTTTATTCTCCTTTTGCCTCTTGTTCCCTACCATTCACATTTGATTTATAAAGTATGGCTTTCTTTTAATAAAATTCTTACTGAACTTGGTATCCAAAGCAATACCTTGAAAAATTTTCTGGAATGAAAAGTTAGAATTAGAATTCCTTACAGTAGGTAGTAAATTTTCAAAGTGATGCATGACATTTTAGAGCCACAAATCTAGTTATTACAACTATGCAGAGTTATGTGCTCTGCATAGCATTGCAGAGAAAGCCTCTAAAGAGTTTTGGGTGTTATTTAGGTATAAAACCCAATAACTGTACTTTCCTTATTAGTTTCTGGTAATAGTAATGCTTTTATCATTGCTGCTGTTGGTTTAATTCTTTAGATGTAGCTGGTGTAATAGAAAAGAATTGACAAAAGTGGCGTCACGTAAACCATGCGCCAAAAAGACCTTTCAATGAACAAAGGAACATAAAAGAGAGCTGAAATTCCATTTGTCCAATTGTGAAGATAGCCTTTGTTTGGACTGTCTCCTGCCTGTGGGCAAGACAGAAGGAGCAAGAGGCAATTATAATGGCAAGCACGAAGCAGCCCATAGCTGGTAATGATTTGGTGGCTTGGGTGAGGCCCAACTTCAGAGGGCACTGTTCACATTGTCCTTATCATGAGCTTGTCTGCCTTTGAGCGAGTGTGATCACGTGCCCTAATCTCTCTAAGGTTCTTTTCAACTTCATTATTTGAATATGAGCAGATTTATATTCATTTGTGGGGGATAGGATAGTGGGTAATTATAGACATATTGGACAGAGATCACGGACTTTGGAAATAGAAAAAAGATACAAAAAGAAGTGAGAAGAGTTTGAAGCATGAGGATGTTCTGAGGAAAATGATTATTCATCTAGTATATCTGTAAAGAAAACATTTTGCCTCAGTACAGGTTTGTTAACAGTTAAAGGGAAGAATTTTTTTTTTTTTTTTTAAGAGACATGGTCCCATTGTTTCACCCAGGCTAGAGTGCCATGCCGCAGTCGTAGCTCACTGCAACGTTAAACTCCTGGACTAACACAATCCTTCACCTCAGCCTCCCTAGTAGCTAGAACTAAGGCACGCGCCACCATGCCTGGCTGATTGATTGATTGTGGAACTGGGGTCTCGCTGTGTTGCCCAGGCTGGTTTCAAACTCCTGGCCTCAAGCAAGGGCCTCCCAAAGCCCTGGGATTACAGACATGAGCTACCATGCCCAGTCTGGAAGAATGTTTTAAAGAAGCTTTTCCATAATCAAGTTAGATTCAGGTTTCATATAAAAATAAAAATCGATACTATTAAGATGGGTTAGGGAGCTTAGATTGTTGATTGACAGGGTTCTTTTTGGTCAGATTTTTATATACTTAGTGCGTTAGAAGAGAGAAAGAAGATGGACATCCATAGATTTGACGCTTGCATATTTTTTTGAGACATCACTTATTTGTTGATAAGTGAAAGGTAGATAGGTAGATAATTAGGAATCTGAAGTCCTGTGTCAGAAAGGTTGTTTTGAATCCCAGCACCACTAGTGATCCCGGGCAAATGATTTAACCTTCTCTGTTTCTTAGTTTTCTCTTTTGTAAAATAGAGATCATAATAGCATCTACTTTGTGGGATTATTGTGAAAATTTAATAAGTCAATCTGGGTAAAGCAGCTGCACACTAACCACAAAAATGTTAGTTAGGTGTTGTTACGTATGAGTTGGCTTTTGGAAACATTTATAACCTGTAGTTTTGGAAGAGATTTTTTGATATTGAGAAACACTGCAGAATTCTAGTGTCCTTTTTCAAGCATGTGGGTTTATATGCTTTCAGTGTGGAGAGGGGAGCACTTAGAGTATGTCCCTTTGCTCTGAATTTTGTCATAAGGAGATATATGGCCTTGATACTGATAAGCCTGTTATTACATGGTCACTGTAAAAATAAAGGACAAAGAGTATAAGTTTGTAACCAACAGTTAAGCCAGAGTTTCTCAGGCTCTTTCAGCTCTTTAATTAAATGAGAATATGGATAAGAACACACCTAGCACTGCCTTGGGAAGGCACTTGGTAGGTTTTTTTTTTTTGTTTTTAATTGCTGCTACTGTTTAAACATCCTAAGAAATGATTTATTTTAGAGTTACTGTTAATATAGCTGAAAGAGTAATTTTTAAATATATTTTATGATTCTTGAAATGTTTCTCATCTTATAAAGAAATCTAATATTGCCACATGAAATCCCATTGATAATTTTCCCCTACAAAAGAATTCGGGGGCGGGGTTGGGGTAGGGAAGAGGAAGGACTGTTTTATAGTGGGTGAGCATTTAGCACATAGAGAAAGCATGATAAAGGAATGTTTTTGTTAAGAATATTTTACATTGAAGAACCTTGGTAATTTCCATTAGAGTAAAGAGTAACCAAGTAAAACTCTTGGTTAAGGAGTTCATCTCTTTGGGGGCATTATGACCTATTGTGCTTAACTTTTAGTAAGTGAGTGACTGTTCTTACTGGTGATGACACTAACTAGCGCCTGGAAAGGGTGAGGATCTGAGTGTATGAATGTCAACTAAAAGTTTATAATTTGGTTTTCATTAACCTGCTTAAACTTTAATTGATAATAAAAAAGAACCCAAATATCTTTCCCTCCTTCTGTAATTCCCCAGTTTTGCTCTTCATATAACTCTGCTTCTGAAGAGACCTCTACAGAGTTGATCACATTTTGTAATGTAAGGAAGCTTAGTATTCCTAACAGAGGAGGAAAAAAACGAGTAAACTGAAATAACCATTTATGATTAGGTTTGCTTATGGTAGTAATTTTCTTATCATTGCCATTCCCTTTTTTGCCTCGCTTTATAGATTTAATCATAATTTAAAAGTGAAGAAGTTAGAAGTTTTAATTATCTTTCCTTGAAAATGGGCAAATTACATTTGGCAAATAAAATGTTACATACTTCAACCTACAATGTGAGAAATGAGATTTCAGTTACGTCTATTGATAGTTTTGCTTTCCCAAAGTGTTTTCTCGGATAAAATCTTCTTGAGGGAGAAAAACAAAATCTCGTCAGATGGCAGCATTTTTCCCAAGGGTGGATGGTGGTTCAGATACAGGGTCAATACTTTAAACCACCTTACCAGAAGGTTCTTTCCAAAAGAAAAAAAGGAAGGAGAAGTAAAAAGAAACTTCCCTTCTTTTGTTGTGCCTCATTTCCTCCCGCCCCACCCTGTTCATTGCCCTGCTTAAACTGTCTGGAGCTGGCAGTAAACGTCCTGCTGTTGAAGCATTGGCCTTAGGTTTTTATGTGAGGGGAGGTTGTTGCAGTCAGAGAAGAAGGTCTTTATTGTGTTTTCAAGTGGCTTTTTAATGACTTGTAATTCCAGCACATGCAAAAGCTGTAAAGTCTGTAAGTATGGTGAGCAAGCAGCTGGAGAGGCCATTCATTAAAGGGCAGCCCTGGTTTGAGGGTGGGATTGGGGTTCTCCTTTGAGGCTCCCGTTTTCTGTGTTTTATAACTGGAGGTAAAAATAGCTGAAGGATTTCCATTCTTCCTCTGGTAGAATCAGCTCAGCGTGGAACGTTAATTAAAACAATTGGAAGAAAGTTAACTGTTGGGTGCATAGAGATATGTCACCTGTCTCTGTTTCCTAATGCTTTTTTGTTTGCTGTGTTGGGTGTGATCAGATTGAGGAGGATTGAGCCAACCAGCTGTTCATTTATTCTTCCGTATCCCTGGTTTATTCCAAAAAAGGATTTGAAGCAGTTAAAAAGGAGATTTATTTAAAAACAGTTAAGGGCCTTTTGCTTCCATGTTTTGGTACCTACTAAGCCCCATGTGGTTTCTCAGTTTTTAAATTAAGTAATTCCTTAGAAGCCCTTGGGTAGTAGAGGGTTGTGAACATACAAGGAGACTCTATCATCGCAGTTTGTCGTCATCAAGTACCAAAACTCAGCATTTTCACTCACATGTATTGGGCCAATATCTCCCTTCCAATAAATTCCGTGAGCCTTCTTTAAGAGAGCTGTATCACCTATTCAGTGCATTATTTTTCTTGCCTTAGGACCCACGCTTTTTATGGAATTGTACCATCTGTCATCTTTACACATAAAGCCAAAGATGGAACTTACCATGGCCTTTGCAAGACTAGCTTTGCCATACCACAGGGACACCTTACAGTGAGTGATAGCTAAACTTTTCTTGAGTGCTTAGTATGTGCTAGTCACCGTTCCAAGTACTTGACATGTTTTAACTCATTTAAACCTCAAAACAACTCTATAAAATGGTATTATTATTATCATCCCCATTTTATAGATGAGGAAACTGAGGCTCAAAGATTAAGAAACTTGTCCAAGGTTGCCCCGTTTAAAAATAGAGGAGCCAAGATTTGAACCCATTCAATAGGCAATGTAGCTAAGAAAAGATTAGGAGTAAAGAAAATATAATTTTTCCTTGAATTCATATTAAAATTGCAGAGGTGTGCTTCAGGAAGTTGCCATTGCTCCTGTGAAAGCCTTGGATATCTCATTCGCGTCCCACTGATAAATCTTATTTCTTTGGCCTGTGCTTTACCAATAGCCTTTAGGAGGTGACAGGTCCTCAAAGGTGAAATAGGCGTACATGGCCAGAACTGAGGAAAGAGCTGTGAAATATCCAGGAACCTCTGACTTCTTATATGTACTCCATCAAACAAGACTCTTGTGGTTCTAGACTGTATGTTAGTATCATATATCATCAGGGCTGTTTCCCTGCTCCCAGAATTTTTCCCACCTACTTTTGCATGGGAATTTATGTTTAACAGAGCTGAGCTGCAATATCAAGCTTTCCCAGAAGGTGCCACCAAATAACAAATGGTGTCCTCCAGTTTGGAGACTCCTTTTTGAATCTTCTAGTTACATTTTGTAAATTCCTTTTATACTCTAAGATATTCAAAATGCAGGCTATGCTTTCTTTGAATTAGGCAACACGATAATGCAATAGGTAGAGGGTGGTTCTCCTTTGGTATCTATGTAATTATTTAACCAAGTTTGAAAAAGTGTTCTCAGTGGGTAACAATTTATGACTATAAACTTTGAAGGTAGTGTCAAGGTCCACAAAGAAAAATCACCCCTAAGAGGCTTCTTTAGGTCACTAAAGGTGACTGCTTGGTGAGATGTTTCCAGATAAAGTCAGAGATCCTTCTATTAGGCAGGAGAAAATGGAAAAGCATTTACTAAAGTGTTTGGAGGTAACACTTTTACCTTTGAATTCTGAAAACATAGAGGCTAAGGATGTGGGGGTACAGAGGTAGGAGGAAATATCCAGCATCTGTGACACAGAAAAGGAAGTTTCCTTGCCTTTCTTGGTCATGGAAAGAAAATGTACACATGGGGCTCTCAGATACTACTTTAAATAGAGAGAAATTACTAGAGTGCCCGTGATTTGGGACCTCTGTGCTTAGAATCATAGTACTATTTTTTAAAAAATTAAATTATGACTCTTGCTTTATTACGTGGCTCTTCTATTTTTTTTTAAGTATGGTAAACCATCATGTCCCTTTGAGTTATGAAAAACATTTCTTCTAAGTTTGTTTATAATATTCTTTGATTGCTTTAATGATGTTTAGCAATAGCACTTAATATGTGTGTGCTAGGCACCTCCTATATATAAGCACCATATTAAGTGGTACAGACAGTACAGAATTAAAATTTAAGCTGGGCTTTGTAGGAAAGAGGGCACAAATTAGTGGAGACGAGGGTGTGGGGTTGGTAGGAAAAGGCATTCTTGGTAGGAGGAAACTACTTGAAAAAAAATGATGGCAAATATGAACAGTCCGTGTTGTCTTTACTGAAAATGAGGAGAAATCTCATAAATCCCTGCAGTTAATTTATCAAACTGGTTTATTGGGAATGGAGGAAGCCGTATTGAACTCTACTTCATTCTAGGAATGTGCTGGACTTTTTTACTCTATATCCTCTTATTTAATTCATACATTGGATAAAATAGCTGTTGTTCTCGTCTTACAGATGTGGACGTGGCAGAGCAGAATTCAAAACCAGGTCTGACTAAAGCCAAAACACACGCTCTTTGTGCTATACCTACGCTGATCAAACCTTGCTCAGAGTGAAATCACATCACATTGAAACCACTGTGATACTGACCAGACCTTTTTGAGAAAAAAAGCATCCAGTTAGTAGTGGTAACTTTCCCGACATCTGCCTTCCTCTGACCCTGGGGTAGCGGTGCCACAGTCCAGTGAAAAGGGAAGAATAGAAACAAGATATAGCGGCAGTACTTGGATACCTGGCTATGAATAATGGATGCAGGGAGACTCTGGCATGATTTCTAAAATGCTGCTTGATTCCTGCTTCATATACCTTATTGCCATTTTCTGAGAAGCAGAATTGCAGAAAATACTGAAAAGCTGTGGTACTGTAGATTCTGTCCAAGGGAACTTTTCACCAGTGTATTATCTCATTAGGATGTTTCATACACCTTATCCTAGAGGCAAGGACATGGCCAGTGTTACTATAAGTGCTCCCATCTATTTTATTGGTACTGTATTGTATTATCTAAGTGTTACACTCATGAAGGATCTGACGAAGGAAAGTAGGGCTTCCTTGTCTTGGAACATAGTCATACCTGGCTAATAAATTCTCTCTGTGGGCTCAAGAAGAGTGGTCCAAGCACATACACTTGGGATCAAAAGACTAGATACATTCAGCTCAGTAGTGGTGAACTATAAAATGTGGATTTAATGATAATACCCACCTCATGAGATTACAGATGCAACTGCCATTCAGGTATTAATTCAAGCAAAAATATGAATTATATTATAGACAAAGACAGCCTTTTGTGATTTTATGAATTGTATTCTGTGATGACCTGATGTTGGTAGATGTTCTTGTATAGATTGAGAAGCAAAGCTACACTCTAGGGACTTAGTGATTTATAACCCATGGCCATAGTATATTTTTTTATTCTTGCACATATTTCTAAAATGTCATTTACCATTTGGCCTAACCATTGATATTTGGAATCAAAACAGAATCTTTCTCAAAGTCTACCCTAGTTTAAAACGTTAAGTATCTGAGACATTCCACTCAAGGTGACTTGATGCATTTTCAGTAGTATAAAGCGCTCACTGTATTTTCAAGTTTCCTCCTCTTCCCCATTATTTGTCAGCATTGTTTTAATTAAAGGTGAACCTCCAACTTGGCTGCTGACTTTGTGATGGGTATTTATTTAGAGACAGTGTCTCCCTCTGTCGCCCAGGCTAGAGTGCTATGATGTCATCATAGCTCCCTGGAGCCTCCAGCTTCTGGGCTCAAGTGATCCTCCTGCCTCAGCCTTCCGAGTAGCTGGGACTACAGGTGCACACCACCGTGCTTGGATGAGTTTTAAATTTTTTGTAGAGATGGGGTCTTGCTGTGTGTCCCAGCTGGTATTGAACTCAGGGCCTCAAACGATTTTCCTGTCTTGGCCTCCCAAAATGCTGGGATTACAGGTGTGAGCCACTGTGCCTGGCCTACGACGGGTTATTTTAAAGTGCCAGATCATCTGGTAATTTTAGAGCAGAATCAGACTGTTGCTTACCAAACCCGCCTCATCGTCCAGCAACTTTCAGAGACTTGCAACGAGTCCCATGCCCTCTTTTAAAGATAAGTCATGCATAATCCTCCTCGTTTTGTTTAATAAAACCAATGAGTCTTGTAGTTTACCCCTAAAAAACCACAGTTTAGAGGAGGGAGGGATGTGCCATGTGCTGCCCATCTCTCTGTCCTCATCGGGCCTGTGGACACATTAATAGCTCTGTGGTCTCTCTTCTTTCTTTAGAAAACCGTTCAAGGCTTAAACACCCTGAAGGTTTAAGACCAAATTTAGAAACCACATACAACTCTCTTTTATAAAGCATTTACTACAGTATTTAATTACAGAGTTTTTAAAATCAAGAGACTTCAGAAAACAACTTGAATTTTGCAGAGGGTAATGGGAAGCCAAGTTTAATAACTTACCCAACATCACAGAGCTCTCATTGCAAAAAAAAAAAAAAGACCCTAGGATGCAGATCCTTGATTGGCATGCTATTGTTTCTAGTTGGAACAGGTTGCAATCCATCACTCACTTTCCTAAACTTTCCTCCTCTTGAGCATTTTAAAGTAGTTCCTAGTAAGTTGTTGCCATGTAAGAACTAGCCCTTATGCACCTCTTGGCCCTGCATCTCAGCCTATGTATGCCCCTTTGTTAAATAAATGAACCTTAGATTTCATATCCTCAACAGAATCTCACTTAAAATGCTTCATGCTGTGTCTAAGTGAGGATAGGATATAAGTCCCAGTGGATGTTACAGAGGTTACTTGGTGAAAAATTTCATAGACTTTGTGTCCTGGTCATCCTTGATTGTCGTTAGGAAATTACCAAACAGAATAATCATGACTTGCTGTAGTTCCAGGAGAGAAAAACCACTAGACAAAACAGAAAATGGCACATTTAAGTATCTGGCAAATTCAAAGTCTTTACATTGTTTAGTAATAAAAACATGGAAAAAGCTGAGCATGATGATGCGTGCCTATAATCCCAACTACTCAGGAAGTTGAGGTGGGAGGATCACTTGAGCTCAAGAGTTTAAGTCCAGCCTGGGCAACATAGTGAGACCCCCATCTCTTAAACAAACAAAAACATGGAAGGAGCTTTAAAAACCTCCAGGGTAAATGAAGTCTTTACTTGGACAAGCTAATATTCTCAACAAAGAAAAACGAATCCTCTTCCCTGCTACCCTCCAGTCTCTTCCATATCTGCCTCTGTGTCTTGGCTCTTTCTCATTAGTCTGTCTACAAATATAATGAGGCATCCTTCAGAGCAAACAGCCGCCTTCATACATATACACCGCCCTCCAACTTTCCAGTTCACCTTGATGCTCGTTAGACTCTAGTCCCTCCATTTCCTTCCCTTTACTGACAGCTCAAAAGCTTCCTTATTCCTCAACTCATTATGATCTAGCTTTTGCTTTTGAAACAGTTCTTAAAACTACTACTGGAAAAGATCACCAGTGCCTTCCAGATCCTAGTGTGGAAACCACCTAGGTTTCCACTAAGCATTAGATTTGACCTTTCCGGCACCTTTGACTTGCTTTTCTGCTCTATTCCTCGGCTCTATTATACCTACCCTGATCTCACTCTCTGTGCATCTCCTCTGCCTGCTGGTCTTCCTCTACCACTCTTAAGCTGGCCATTCCCAGTCTCTTTCTTTTCTATGATGGAGTCTTTCCCTGGACAGTCACCTATTACCAACACATTTGTTACGTCTTTTTCTTTAACCCCCACTTGTTCTCAAAAGTTACCAACTGACCAACTCTGACCAGCAGGTACCTGAAACACGACAGGTTCTTGAGGCACAACCTATTCTAAATAAGTGTCTTTTGCAGACTCTGATGGTTGTCTACTCAATATCCATTTTGCCCTTCTTCTTGCTAATAGAATTTCAGGTTCATTGGGGCAGTAATGTGGCTAACAAAAAAAATTTTTCCCCAGTCTGCCTTGCAGATAGATATGGTCATGCAGCTAAATCTGGCTAATGAGATATAAATAGAAGTTATTAAGTGGGAATTACAGGGGAATTCCTTAAAAAAGAGGTGACCTGGCTGGCATATACCATTTTATCTTTATCTACTGCTTCCTGCCTGGAACTTAGATGTGATGGCTGGTGCTCTACCTGTCATATAGTGAGATGCATATGGAGGTCACCAAGGACAGGAGGAGACTGGATTCCGAATTACCGACACTGGGGAGCTGCGACACTGATCCTGTCTGTCATACTGGATTTCTCATTCAATAAAAAACAAGTAACTCCTATCTTAGTTCATTTTTCAGGTATCTATTACTAGTAGCTAAGCATATTCCCTAACTGATTTAGCCCTACCCATTATGCCAAAACACCTGCCTGTGTCTCCTAATTACATTAATATATATTCCATCTATTTACTAACCCAAGTTATAAATCTCAGTTATTATTGGACATGTTTTTTCAACAGGTACTTACCGAAGGCCTATTATGTGTTGTTGGGCACCAGGGATGAAAAAATGAATAAGTTAGGAACAGAGCTTACCTTCGAGTGAGAGGAAATACACAATTTTAGGTAGTGATTGGTGCTAGAAAAGTTATTTCTTTTTTGTCAAATCTCATTTCAGTTAGTTATGATGCCTTGTCAGGTTTGTTCCACAAAATGTCTGTGAATCCATCTTTCTTCTTCTTCCTACTTCCATTCAGCTCTTGGTTTGTTTTCTCATCACTTTGACTCAGTTGAGGTTGGAGACTTGAGTCGTTCTGTCTGTCTCCTGTCTCTTTCCTTTCTCAGGTTCTTCTCTACAAAACTTTCGGAAACACAGAAACATCGTGAAAGGAAATATGCAAAAGGATATAAATCAACTTAGTTAAAATGATGGTGTTGTGGGTCATTTTCAAACTATTATCTTTAAAAATGTCATTTTTATAAAGCATTTCATTGTTTCAAAACCTTAGCTCTTGGGCTAAGTACCAAATTTTCTTTAACATTGCTTTTTTTCTTTTTGTAATCTTTTATTATGGAGACTTTCAAACATACATGAAATACACAGAATAATATAATGGACCCTTCACTGACCATCACTCACCTTCAATAGTTATTAATGACCAATGTTGTTTTCATGTGCAATGCCATCTTCTCCTTCCTCAGCATGATTTTCAGTAAGATTTAAGATATATTATTTCATTCATAGATATTTCAGTATAGATCTCTAAAAGATACGGATTAAAATACCATCGTCACATCTAAACTAATTAATAATTCTTAATATCAAATATCTAGCCATTGGACAAATTTCCAATAGAATCAAAATGTCATAAATTCTTTTTGTTTTTACATTTTGTATTTGAGATCCAAATAAGGTCCATAACTTTCAATTTGTATATTTTAAGTTTCTTTTAATCTATAGGTTCTCCTTCATCTCTTTTTTCATATAAAAGTGTGAGAAAAAAAGAACAGGTTGTTTGTCATAGAATTTCTCAGTTTGGAATTTGACAACAGTGTCTTTCTTTGTGGTATGTTTTCTGCAAATTAGTAGTTGTAGTTAGAATTATGGTCAGATTAGGTTAGGTTTTTGTTTGAGGTTTTGTTTTTGTTTTTCAGGCAAGATTATGTCATGGGTAGGGTTTTGTTCTTCCATCAACAGGGTCTATAAGATAAGATTATCCCTTTTTTGATAATGTTAGCAACCACCACTGATGCTTAGCACCTATATGCATTAATTCATTAGGGATTGTGTTATCATCAATCTTTCTTCATTTATTAGCGAGAGTTCACCTATAAAGAGAAACTCTCCCTCTTCTAATTTTAACCAGTAGTACGGTTTATATAGAAAAATGAAACATAGTGCTTGAGTCTTTCCCTTTATTTATCAGTTTTCAAAAGAATGGGTTTGCTTTGCTAGCATCCTACAGTGGTTTCAAATGCTTCAAATTTTTTTTAGTCATCTCTTTTAAGACTTCTTTAATCAGACCTTCCCATCCTCATCTTCTTTTGTTCTTCCTTATCCTTTAGTCACCCTGAAATATTAGCAGTCCTTGGTTCCTTGATTATTCCATGCTGCTTTGTGCCCCAGTGAAATACCCTTTGTCCTTATGACCTGGTTAACTTTAACCTATTCTTTGAGGCTTTTCTGAATAATCTGCTCCACCCCAATAAACCACTTCCTCCTCTGTGCTGCTTCCATGAACAGTTATATATACTTTGATTATAGTTGTTATTCTGTCATGTTAAAGTGTTTTTCTCCTGACCAGTGGAATATTTTAAGGGCAGACCCTGTCTCATCATTATCTGATTTCTCAGTTCTTTGCTCTGTGCCTGGCACTTGTTGGCACTCAATAAATATTGAATTAAATAGTGCAAAGATGTATTAATATATGCATTTATAGTTAAAATTTCTTTTAAGTAATTGATGTATTTGTAGTGACCACTCATCTGAGTGATCTAGAGATGTGATTTTTTTGGTTTGTCTCCTTTATGGAGGTGGAGTAGACAGGCCACAACGAGTGGGAGAGCTCACGGTACAAAGACTAGTCTTCACCCTCTCAGGGGTACACAGCACCGGAGAAGCCAACCGTGTGCAAATAAGTTCATACAGCAAAATCCTGGGACAAATTGGGGGCCAAAGTAAGCACATTGTATCAATTGGATTGTGTTCTTACCTGCCTTTGTGGCCCTTGTGTTTGTGTTGGAGTACATAAGCTAGAAAGAGTGTATAGCTCTTGAAAACTCCCACAGAAAGACCAGAGATTTTTTTTTTAACTGATTTTACCATGAAGAGTATTAAACCACAAAAATAACACAAGGGAGGCAAGAACTACAAATTAATCTTTTATGGAGACAGCAGAGGATTGTCAGAGTCTAAAATCTGACAGAAGCAAAAGACATTTGCTTCTGTATTTTAAAAAAGCAAATAGTTTTCAGAGAAATTTCAATAACAGGATGTTGAAGTGAAAGAAATTTCTGCCTCCCTGTTTCCTATAGGGACTGTGCAGAGGCGTGATAACGTGAAAGTTATACGACCACCTTGTTTTTGCTGTCTTTACGATCATGAAATATGATCATATTCCCTCTAATGTTTACATGTGCTCTTGAAATTATTGGAACTGGTAAAATGCCACATGTATACTGTGTAAAAAAGGACTGGTTTTTTCCCCCCTTCTGTTTCCTCGGGTTACATTGTCAAGATAGATTGGCTTTAAATTAATCACCTTAATTTGGTTGTTAAATATTTATTGAACCATCACATTTGAGTAACTGCAACCACACAATTAAATGTTTATTGTATATGAGGAAGAATGAATGAAAAAATACAAGAGTTAAGTTCCTAACCACAGAGGCAAGTGCTGTGAAAAAGAGTCGTATTGAACAATAACACACTGAGAGAAACAAGATGTGGGGCATGTAGTTAGTTCCACTGAAAAATTAGTGTCTTTGTTGTGCCTGTGTTGGCATGTCTGTTCTCAAATATATATTTAATTATACTGACTGGATACTGTAGCATTTATAAGAGTGGTTTTAAAAGAATCATCATTACGTCTATAAAACAAAAATTACACCCAAATATAATTTATCACTGTGGGAGGTTGAGACTATTAAGAGAGAAAAATGAACTGAAGACAGCAATCCTTTAGAAAGGAAATGTTATCATAACCATCTTGTCTTTTCATAAGAAAAGGCATAGCCTCAGCGTATGTACTTTGAAAACTTATCCTAAAATTGATGTAAATGTAAATCGATGGGTTCCCTCCTGTCTTCTCTTGTGGGGATGCCCTAAACTGGAATCTGCATGCGAATGGATGCACAGCTGCCCTTCCACCACACCAGTATAGGGCCTACATGTTGTGCAGCTAAAAGAAGCTCAGGTAATGGGCCTGCACTGATAAAGTTCTCTCTATTCCCCCAGAAAACACACCTTTGCCCTTCACTGGTGAGTGCTCATCTGCTCCCAAAGTGAGTGGCACACTCACCAAGAAGCCAGTGTAGTTGTTCCCAAACATATATGTCAGTTCTACTTGTAATTACATTAGTTAATTAAACCAGTAATGTACACAAAAAGTAATTGTTTCTATGAAAACTAAGCTGAAACCTGAAGGGAATGGAAGTCACTTTAAAAAACATGCTCTCAAATTAGATATAAAACACCAAGGGAAAAAAATCGTGAGAATCGATTTAATAGAAGGACTCTTGCTTTCTAACAGCTGTGCAAGTCTCTGGTATCTCGCTCTTAAATGGTGATCGTAGATAATGCATTAAGAGTGTGATTTATATAAGAAAGACTTTTTCAGACCCCATTGAAAACTTCTTGATCCTACATCAAAAGATTGGTTGATTAATGTGTATTTATAAACTGTAAGTTAAAGTAAAATATTTAAGGGATGCATGTGTGTATGTGTGTGTTCTAGAATCTTTGACCTGACAGATCTCCACTAGCCAAAAATCTTGATTGCTCCTCACGCAGGATGTACTTTTTTCCTTGATCTTGAGTTAGAATAAATCTTACTGTAGCAACAGCACTCTCTTGCCTCTCCTTTCTTCCTTTATTCCATTTTATCAAAGACTGTCTTACTCATACCTCACCTCCTACATGTGGCACTTTCCGGATGAGTTTATAGGTCCTGTTAGCTTTGGCTGCATCTATACCCACCACCATTTCCCTTTAGCATTAAGTATGCTTCTGTAAATGTATGCTGGACACAGGAATCTGCTTGTCACCATAGTACTTTGGTGCCAGGAAGGCAGATTATCCATATTTTGATGAGGAACACAAACTATGTATTTTTATAAACCACGTGAAAAACTAATGTCCCAGAAAGGGCCAAGGGCTAACAGTTGAACCAGCTCTGTGATCGGGGGCAAAATACTTATTAATAACTTTGAATCTCCGAAATGTGAATAATGTCTCACAAAATTGTGTGGATCAAGTGGGTAATGAACAGTAAACAGCACACAGTTGGTGGTCTGTACATGCTGGTAGAATCTGAATATTTCTACCAGCTAGCCTGCTTGCTTGCTTGCTTGCTTTCCTTCTTTTTTTAATAAAATGGGGATCCTTGTAATGCCCAATCTCACGTATTGTCACGGGGATTATATGTGTCAAGTACTTGCCAAATTTTAAAGTACTGCTCAAAAGATGTTAAAGAAATGACTCTATCTTAAAAAATAACTGAAAATACAATCTGCAGTAAGCATTTTATTCTTCGAGTCGGTAGTTTTTGTTCTCTTTTGATGTGACATTGTCATTATGAATGCTGTGTTCATATGTATTAGTTAACTTTTGCCAGTGTACTTCATCTTCTCTCCTGATTAGAACTGTGACTTTTGAAGGTGAGAATTATGTTTTCTCAGACAACAAGACTATGTCCCAACCACAGGGTCCTCCATTCAGAAAACCCTGCAGTGTGGTTAGTTACCTGTGGTTTTCCTTCACCTGTTTACCTGATGCTCTGTGGGCAGTACTTTTGTTGGCCCTTCAACTGCTCAAAGCCTATAAAAATGCAGAACGTGGCTAGCATGGTTTAATCCATCTGAGGGCATGTAAAGTACCCCGGAGGAAAGATTTATTTTGCTTTCGTTGTTTGTGGTTGTGAACCATGTCAGTATGTCAAAGGAAAAGCTTTTAATTGTTATAGAAAGGACAGTTAAAAGGTGTTTAACCTAAATTTCTCTCCTGAATGCCAAATATCTATCCAGGGGAGAAAGATGCCAAGTTTTTTCTGATTAGTTCATTACAGAATAATGAACACATAGGCAAGATGAAAAGGCAACAGAGTTTTACATTAGATTCATAGCTACATATTTTAAAGTAACTTAAAAGTTACCCCATTAGTACCTTTTAAAGCTACTCATAAAATGCCACTTTACATCTGGCATCAGATCTATTAATTTGACTATTATGAATATGTAGAAATATTTTTGAAAACTCCTGCGCTCATGTAAAGCCTCCAGGCCCTTATTAGCTGAAAAGTCTTGCCTTCTGCCAGGGCATGGAGCCAAGGTAAGATCCTTAAGTAGATAGCACTTAGCATTTGAAATAATAATAATGAAGGAGAAGTCCACATGGGGCTTTCAAGTTGTTATCCACTCGAAATATCCAGTATGGAGTTGGAGGCTGGGGGAGAAGATTAAGCAGATGTCAGGTTTATTTCAGCAGGATATACTGCTCAACCACCTTCTCTCCAAAGTGTTTTATGCCCAACATCCTGGGAAGGGCAGTGACTAATTCATGTGGACCATCTGTTGCTCTGGGAGACAGTGTGGGTTGGTTCCTCCAACCGTTAGCTTCACAGGTGGTGAACAATGAACTTGGGGAGATTATGGCCTTTCCTTACTCTTGTGGGACCTTTCTTTCACCTGTCCTTTTCTCATATGGGTCACCTTGGACTGAAACCTACTCCCCATATCTCCCTCAACTCCCCACCCCCCCCAAAAAAGAAATCATTGCAGAGCTTCCTTAATGGGCCCTTTGAAAAAAAATTGAAATAGACTGGAATTTTATATGTACTGGCCTGTCCTTGTTTTCTGGAAACCTTATTTCTCCACACTCTTTCCCCAATATTTTATTCCTTGTTTTCCTATCTTTTCTGAAGAAGAGTTTAAAAACATTTCCCATGTTTGTTACAAGTATGCCTTACAGTCGGTGTCTAACACTTCATGACTAAAGATAACCCCCCTAGCAAGGCGATATCTCTCAGTAGTGAAGGAAGTTACAATTAGTTCCCTGTTCTGAGCAGAGTGGATTTTTTTCCTCCAGCTAGTAGAGTTGTACACCTAGACATGGAGCTGGCATTTTTTTTGTGAACCCCAAATTTACCTATTAGGGATTTTGAGTTAAATTATCGTCATCTGTTAATTCCCCTCCTGACCTCCCTACCAGAACTATGGCACTGTAGTAGCCTTAAAATGTTAGTTCTCTAACTCAGTGCCGTGTCATTTATTGACTCAGTGTCTAGGTAGGAGGAATCACAGCTGAGATTCTTAAAACTGCTCCCCAGCCTCTGGTTTTGCACAGCTGGTGTTTCATTTTGTGCTCAGATCGGGAAGAGCTTCTCTGCCTCTCTGCCACCATAGGTGGCAAATACCTGAAATTTTGATTCTGATTCTGCAGGAGGTAACTGCCCCTCAATACTCCCAACCCCACCATGTTCTTTGGGTCCCCTGTGTTTGGGCTCTCAGCCTGCAGACAGAAGACTATGTGGGAATCCAGCCAGTAGTTCTTGCTGTACTTGTTATACAGGTGAAAATTCTATGAACTGCATGAGTCATTTTCCTCATCTGGAAAGAAGCAGAGATGGTGGCATTGAATGCTTTGATAGAGTTGTTGTGAAGGATAATTAATATGACCGTAAATCTTTTTCAGATATGAAACTTTATAGAAATAACTGTTTTTATCAATGATGAAATATTTTCAAGAAAAGCATCAAATAATAAGAACCAATTTATATGTTTTAAAGTCAATAATATCAATTATATCTTATTAGGGTTATCACTTTTTCTTATTACTCTAACTTTCTTTTTCTTAAAATGTATTTACCTGTTCCTATTAAGTGATTGATGCTTTAAAAAATAAAAAGCATGACTAATTATTACAAAGAGCTGACGATAACTTTTTTCTCTATCAACTAGCGTTACTTCTGCCTAGCAGTTAAAAGTAGTTATGTCAGGCATAGCTGTTGGAATAGAGAGGAGGAGGGAGGGATTGCACATATTTAGAGTCTTCAGTTATTAGCCTTTTCATAGCATGTCACCTAAAATTTCAGACCTGTATTTAATTATATCATTGGGTAATTCTGAAATTGAGGAAAAATTTTTATAGCAAGATCTACTGTAGATATTATAATGCTGTCATTAAAAACAGTGTTACAAATGAGTAATATGAGCATTTAGCCTTGGAAATACAACAGTCAACATCCAACGATAAAGTGGAGATAAAGTGAACAGAGTCTTCTATGAGCAGTCTTCACAAATCCTCAGATTCCAAAAATTGCCAATTGATAAGTCCTTTAGTGTTTCCCAATAAAACTCTAGAATTGAATAAGGAGCATTTGAAAAAGATTACGGTTAGCACTAGGTTCTAACCAGTTATTATACCTAAAAATTCTAATTTGCTGATTTTTTAAATAAGGTTAACTAGAGAATGCAATGACTCATCAATCAGTGATAACTCAGGGTAAGGTGGAGGAGACATGCAGACCAGCTGATTCTTCCCATGAATGGATTTGTACTGACTCTACAAATGCATTTAAAGCGTCCATGTCAGCCTGTAAAGAGATCCCTTGTGAAGAGTTTTGCATTTTATCCTGTCCCATTTGTTATTTTTACAGTGAGTTTTGTAAAGATATGGAAGCCATGCTCATCAGTGACCCAAAGCTGGGAAGGATAGTGGATTTAATCCCAGAATCATGATAAAAATTCTCAAGTAGAAATGCAAGGCTAAACCCAAGAAAATGAAATTTACCAACGATAAATATAAATGTCTTCATTTAAAATCAAGTAACTATTTTGATTAATAATGGATAAGAGAGATGGGCCCTAGAGATAGTTTTTATGGGGGGAAATGATCGTGGGGATTTTAATAGATTGTCAGCTCTTTATGAGCTAGTTTAATCTAAGTCTGTATTAATAGAAAAATTTTATATCAAAACATGTTAAATTACAGTTCTATTACCTTCTCCCATCAGGGTGGCACGTTTTAAAGATGCTGACAAAACAGAAATGTAACTCAGGGTCCAGGCAGCTGTAAACACCGAAGGGTCTGAGAACCACCGGGCATGGTTTAAAGAAAACGAGATTGGTGATAGACGTGGTATTAATATTTATCTTTATTTTGGAAGTGTGCTCTTGGAAGTTTCTCAGAGTGTTCTGATCAACAGTAGATTTGGCTTCTTGGCAACTCAGGGATGCTGGAAGGATGAAGCAGCTTGGGAGAGGCCTCAGGTGAGCAGGTTGATGGGTACTTACCCTGTGAAGTTCCCTCTCACCTGCAAGGTGTGTTGATCTTGTGGCAAGCCACCACTGATATGCCCCTTCTTAGACAATTTATTGACTTCTACATAGGTTTGTCTTTTTCTTTAGTTGTTTTCTGTCTTTAACTTTATAAAGCACCTTGTCTTTAGTATATCAAAATAGTAGAATAAAATGGGAGAAATGTAAGAACAGATATATGCGAAAATCTTAATTTTCACAAACTTGCGGAATTTCTAGTTGCTGGTTGGACATCTATCCATCATGTTCATGTCTTCCTTCTATTAACTTCAACTTTAGAAACCTACATTTGATAATGACAAAGAATCATATTTTTTAACCCTATCTTGTTTTAGGAAAAGTGGAGTAGCTTATAGAAATAATGCTTAAATACAACAACATAAGATTAGATTTCAGAGAAGTAGCTGAAGAACGTGGGTCATGGACAGATTAAACATAGGCTGGAATTTTTCTCATGAAAATATTAAGTAAACAAATAGATGGATAGATGAGATGGAACAATGATTCCTTGTGTTTTAGGTTGCTTTTAGATCCTTCTAGGCTCACTTTATATTGCTTGTTAGATCTAGCTTGAGGTCTTTTGGTCTCATGTAGTAATAATTCCCACATACTATCCATCTCCCATGCAAAATAAATGTGGGGACAATTAACACAATTCCTCCTAGGTTATTACCTTATTTACTTTATCTTATTTATCTTGTTTACCACTATCTGCAGGAACCTCTTCTGCTTCCTTCCCTTCTTTTTCCCTCTGCTTTTCTTTTTCCTATAAATTAGCCAGGATTTTCTACACACAAATAATTAGTCATCTAGATGTGATTTTATTCCTACAAAATGATTGACCACTATAAATTGATTTGCCTTTTACAAAATTTTCTACCCAAATTCCCTAGGAGAATTGGTAGGACCAAACAAGAAATGCAGCATCATCAGCTAGTAAACTGTTGTCCAAAGTTGTCATCAGGTGAACTGTTCTATCTTGATCTGGTGGTAGTTGCATGAGTGTATATATATGTAAAAAATATTTGAACTGTACATCTAGATTTGTGCACGTTGCTACTTCTAAGTTACACCTCCATTTACTATTTTACAATTTTCTATTTTACTTTTTTTTTTTTTTGAGACAGAGTCTTGCTATATTGCATAGCTGGCCTTGAACTCCTGGGCTCCAGTGATCCTCCCACCTCAGCCTCCCAAGTAGCTGGGATTGTGAGAATGAGTCACCATGCCCTGCATACCTCAATTTAATCTATGAAATATCTAATATCTAATTTGTCTTGCTATTATAGAAAGGAAATTATTTCTCCAACTGTTAATTTGTACTTCTAACTTTGTTCTTAAAAAAGAAACTTTAATTGTTTCCTCTGTGTAAATATTTTGGAGAGATTGTTGTTTTCATATTTGAAGAGTGGCAGCCAATTTGCCAGAGTTATTGGCATATGTGAAATATTGAAGTAAAACAGTTAAACTTTAAACCGTAAACTAAACCATAAAGCCTCTGAAATCAGGAATTATATCTGGGTGGTTTAGCACTGTTTGTCTACTGTGCTAACACATTTCTAGACACATAGATTTGTAAGAACAAGTCGGTAAAAGACACATATAATTTTTATACATACAAAATTTGCTGATGTTTTACACAAAGGAATTTATGATTATTTGGGGATCAATACTTTGATCTTTATATAATTATGTGTCGCTACTTTTTCAGTAAGTAGATCTCAGTCTATGTAATAAGGTTTTAAGATTTGCTTTCAAAGCCCTATCTGTATTTATAACCTTGGGGAAAAACTAATATCCTACTTTTTAGTTCTCTATTTAAACTTACCACCTTTTACCTCCAAATATCTCAACATATTTTTCTAATTTATATCCTTCTTAATATAACACTATCAAATCCACAACTATTTTCTTTGGCTGACTTTTCACATTTTATCTATAGTTTGTTGGAAAAGTTTCTGCCAAATTCACCATTAAATTCTCTTGGTTGATTCTCATAACATTTCCATAGCCACTTCCATAATAATCTTATGGGCCAAATGTATTACACAGTGCCTCAGAGTATACATGACTTAATTACATTTTAATATTTTAAAATATAGAAACTAAATCAAATTGTCTTACTAGACAGAGTAAGAAAGAACAATTTAATGGGCAATTGTTAGTATATATTCAGTATAGCTTTTAAAAAATGACTTTATTGAAACATAATTCACAATTTAAAGTGTTCAACTTAATGGTTTTTAGTATATTCACAGTTGAGCAACCATCACCACAATCAATTTTAAAACAATTTCTCTAGCCCCAAGATAAACCCTTACCCTTTAGCTGTCAACTCTCAATTCTCTGATCTCCCCTAGCCCTAAGCAACGACTACTCTACTTTCTGTCCCTGTAGTTGCCTGTTCCGAACAGTTGACATTAATGGAATCACATAATATGGGGTCTTTTGTGCCTGGAATCTTTCACTTAGCATGATGTTTTCAAGGCTTATCCATGTTGTAGCATGTACCAGAACTTCATTCCTTTTTTGTGTCTGAATAATATTCCATTGTATGGATGTAGCACAATTTTCATTACTGTTTATTGGTGGATGGACATTAGGATTATTTTCACCTTTTGGCTATTGTGAATAATGCTACTGTGAACAGTTGAGTGCAAGTTTTTGTGTGGATTCAGTGTAGTTATACATAATGTGTTATTGATGAAACATTACCTTCTGATCCTACAGCAGCACTCAGAGTTTCTGACATTTTTGTTAGAGTAATTTTCCTATTTCCCTTTAACTCTGAGCACCTTGAGAAGGTTTGGAGAATTCTGATAGATGTTGAGGGAGATGGGTTATTTTTCTCCCCATTGGAATGTCCAATTGGATCAATTATTACTGATATTCTCACTGCAGAAAACAAGGTAAACCAGATGGTCTCACCCATATCCTTATTGTTGGTGGGCATAACTCTTTCCTCCATTCGCTAGCATGTAACTTTTGTTAGAAACTGTCCTGAAGGATCCCATCTTTTGGGATCTTTTTTTTTTTTTCCTTCCTGTTTACTTTTTTATTTTTGACAATTACCTTCTTAGTGTTACTTTTTAATAGGATATTCTTTTGGGGGAAAACAGCTTTCTTTAAAAAAAAAAAGACATATTTTACCATCTTCTTCCTCAACCTTTGATTTTTCTTTCAAGCTGACTGTTCAGTTGTTTATTAGAATAAGTACTCAAAAGAAGCAATCAAGTACAAATTCTCTTCCTCATCCAGTACTTGATTACATTTTTGTTTTCAGGTTTATATAAGAATAAATTTGGTTAAAGATTCCAGTGTGGAAAAATTCTTTTAGGTGAGAATCAAAATATCGATCTTCATAGACATCAATTTGACCATAAAGCACGCATTTATTTTATTTGGTTAGGTATTATTTAAGGGAAGTTGTGACATTATAACTTTCCCCCTTCCCCATGAAAGGGAGCCGGTCCTGTATTTCTGTTTATAGAACTTGAGCTTCCAGATATCTAAAATTTATTTGTGGCTGGGCACGCTGGCTCACACCTGTAATCCTAGCACTCTGGGAGGCAAAGATGGCAGAGTTGCTTGACCTCAAGAGCTGGAGACCAGCCTGAACAAGAGCAAGACCCTGTCTCTACTAAAACTAGAAAAATTAGCCAGGCATTGTGGCACACACCTGTAGTCCCAGCTACTTGGGGGGCTGAGGCAGGAGGATTGCTTGAGCCCAGAAGTCTGAGTTTGCAGTGAGCTGTGAGGACCCCACTGCACTCCACCTGGGTGACAGACCAAGACTCTGTCTCATAAATAAATAGGCAAATAAATAAATAAATAAAATTTATTTGTTTAAAATACTTGAACTTTGGAAATAATTGTTAAATTGCACTTGCTAAAGGAGTGACCTTCAGATAGCCTTTCGGTAGGGGTCTGCAGTGGCTCGGGAATTCTAAGTTTGTAACTTTTTTCCAACTGCTTTTTCCAAGATATTTCTGTGTCAGAAGAACTATCTGGTAAAGAGTAATTTATTTTACTGATGAGACTTTTATTTGTATACATTCAACAATATAATTGGCATGAAAACTCACTTTTCAGGATAATATATCTCAATTATATCTTCCACAGTAATTGAGCAACTTGGACAAGGTCAGAACATTACTCTTTCGAGGAATAAAGTTGTTTAGTTGCCATAGGGCAGTGTCTTAAAGGAGCTAAAGACTGCACAGATAGTGAGTGAGGTCATTAAGCTTTTTTCCCTTTTTTTTTTTTCAAAAAAAACAAAGTATGTTGTGTTTGCAAACAAAAATAGACTAAGGAAAATAGAATGGTAAATCATAAGTTTGTCAGATTTCTACCCACTACAAGCATGATGTTGCTGTGTTAAGTACCTATAGAGCAGGGATCAGCAAAAACTACAGCCTGTGAACCAAATCTGGCACACTACTTGTTTCTGTAAATAAAGTTTTATTGTACACAGTCATGCTCATTTGTTTACATATTGCCTATGGCTGCTTTCATGCTACGAGATCAGAGCCGAGTAGCTCTGACAGAGACTGTATACAGCCTGAAGTCTAAAACATTTCTCATTGGGCTTTTTACAGGAAAAGGTTGCTGACCTCTGCTATAGAGGATGCAAAGTAAGAAAGACATATTTTCTATCCTCATCCTTATCTAGTAGGATTGTGGGGGAAAGTGGCTAATACAAATATTTAGATAACTTACACACAAAGCACAAAGTAGAATAGTAGAATTACTAGGAATGAAAATGACATGAAAGGCCAACTTAATACAATGAGGCTATAAGAAGCAGTATTTCTATATTGAAGAGTAATGGATATCAGGATAAAATAGTGCTAGACAGTACCAGTGGGCCTGTGATTCATCATCAAAGTTCAGGACAGTTTGGAATTTTATATATATCAAGAAAATAGCCTGGCTTTCACCATAGGAGCAGAGTGGCCAATACCACTTTCTACAGGCAATTTTTGGGGGTCTGGAATATTCGATGTAGTCAGATATTCACTTGACTGTATCATTCTAGCACATCTTTAGAATAGAAACTTGGGACATCCACGGAATGAGGTCTGTCACCTCCAGTGATGTCTGTGGCAGCTGAAAGCTTCTATAAATAGGCTTTGTCCACTCCTGCAAGGTTCATTACTCCAGCGATTAAGCCTCCAAACAAATCTTGATGACAGGAACCAGGCCAACTCCTTGTTGGTCTTTCTTTAGCAAAGCTATAGCCAAGAAGAAAAAAACCACACAAATTTTAGAAGCTAACTTGTCAGACTTTGAGTTTATTGGCTTCTAAGGGAATAGGGCTTAGGACTACTGACCAGAGAGGTATTTGAATGGTACTTCTCCCTACTCTGTGGCATGCTGTGCCTTAGAAACTCTTCTCCAAACATTATTTTGTGTCACTTCAGGTACAGAGCAGACTTTCCTTAAACATAAACTAACTGATTACACCACTCTTTTTGGTTTTTTGTTTTGTTTTGTTTTTGAGACTAAGAGTCTCACTTTGTTGCTGGGGCTAGAGTGCCATGGTGTGTCAGCCTAGCTCACTGCAACCTCAAACTCCTGGGTTAAAGTGATCCTCCTGCCTCAGCCTCCTGAGTAGCTGGAACTATAGGCAAGCCTGGCTAATTTTTTCTATTTAAGTAGAGATGGGGTCTTGCTCTTGCTCTGGCTGGTCTTGAACTCCCGACCTCAAGCAATCCTCCTGCCTCAGCCTCCCAGAGCGTTAGGATTTACAGGGGTGAGCCACAACGCCTGGCCTACACCACTCTCATATTTACTGATTCTAATTGCAAGCTCTTTTTCATTTCAGATAATGTTACGTAAGTATGTTTCTTCATATGGTGCTCTTTGGACCCTGTCAACCAAGTGGCATGCCTCTCTGCTCATTCTGTATGTGAAATACAGAAACGGCATTGCCAATTGGAAGTGGGAATTTGCTTTCAATCTAAGGGACTGCAGTGCTATCCTGCAGAGTGGAGCGACAGGCCAGCTTACTAAAGGGAGAGCTGGGATGCAAATATCTCAGAAGGCAGAATGCCTTAGTATCAATGCCAGAGAGAGACCGTTAAAATGGATCTTGTCAGACCAAAAATGTCATTTTGCAATGGTCTCAAAATTAGAACTTCATTAAAATGGAATGCTATGTCAGTTAGTGGTACATGATTATATGAGTCTCTTGTAGGTGATTTTTAAAGAAAACATTAACCTAAGATAGTGTTTTTCCCCAGCCCTTGCCATACATTTGGCACTGTCTAGAGACATTTTTAATTGTCATGACTTGGGAGCATGAGGACTGAGCCAAAATTCTTAGCTGAGATTTTAGTATTTCTGCAATCCTTTGGGGCATGAAAATAGAGTATTTCTTAGTGCTTTAGGATGTTCCCAGTTGAACCAAGAACAAATAATTGTGTTGTTTTTGTTCATATATTTCAAACATAATTATTATAAAATTTTTTGAAAAGTACAGAATAGTTTTATAAAGAAGAAAATGAATACCATGGTCCCACCATTCCTTTGTACATTTTCTTCAAGATGGAAATACTGTGGAATGCGATGGTTTGTCTATCAAAATAGTCTCCTTAGGTAAATCAACTGGATAATAGTGGAATTTTTTCTGGGCTTTCATCTTATATTATCTTTTTCTAGCCCCTTCTCTTTCAGATAATACTGCCGTCACACAAAGTTTAGAGTCAATTTATCAAAAAGTGATTAATTAGACTATAAATACCTGAGTAGAATTCCCAGCTTCAGGAATTCTTACTGATATTTAAATACAGTGAGGAAGAAGTTTTGTAGAACCCTTTATTATTTTCAGTGCTTAGGGAATTGTAGTAAGTACCTTTATTCATGGCAGGTTTTATTAATAAATAAAAATATTTTATAACTTTCCAGTCTGACTCTAGAGGTAACTTCTTTTCTGGATGAATTATAGTTGATTATGATATCTCAAAAGACAAGGGAGAGGAAAAGACCAGATGATCTACACCACCACACCATGGTATCCCTGAACTTCAAAAACCCCAGGAGGGTGCAGCTGGGGAGTGCTATATTTTCTGTACTCTTGGTGAGTCAAATTTGGTTTGGCAGAGAATTTTTAGAAGTAGATAAGGCTCTGTAAGTAAAACTTTGCAGTTTTCGCCAAAGAAAACAGACTGTAGATTTGATGACTCTATTTGATTTATTAGTGCCATATGCAGGCCTTTTGATCTTCAGAATTCAGTAAACCAACGAATTGATATTTATCAGAACTCCATCTCATGGGAAGAAATGTTAATTTGCCTGTAGTGTTGATACTAATATAATTATCCAACACCTGCATCCCATTGATGATAATTGTGTTGAATTATATTAAATTTTAATGACAGGTACAGACTGAGCATTAAGAACACGTTTTTGGATGGCGTTAACATTGAAAATACTCTTATTTCTTAAGTGTATCAAACTTGCTTACTTCTGTGTGTAACAAGATCTCTTACTAAGAGTACAGGAACTGCATATATGTAGTGATTGTAGTTTTTAAAGGAAAAAGAGAAATAATTGACACTAACGATACCACATGAGCAGACGTTAAGTAATAAAGGCTACTCACGATCTTAATTTGTCAGACAACATAAAGAAGTTTCAGTTAAGTTACAAAGAATTCCTTTGTAACTTTTATAAATTTTCAAAAACTACAGGACAAATACTTCTGCCATTAAGCAATCAGCATCCATCTGTTTTTGTCTTTGTACTACCAAGACAAGTTAACATATGGCAGAAGTGTGTAAGTCTGTGAAATAGAGATGAACTGTCAAGAGCAGTATCATGATATTAGTATTTTCCTTAAATGGATCTTTTTCTTGAGACTCTTGGGGCCCACATTTTTCTTTAAGAGGAAAAACTTCTCGGTCTCAAATAATGGGATGCCCTAAATGAGTTTCACTTTCTTTTTTCTGTGAATTCTTAATTATTATAATACTTAACCAGTCCTTTCCTACCTGTAGATAATTTGTACTTAGACTAACAGTCACTTTTTAATTCTCCTTTTTGTTTATTCTGTTTGTATAGAAGTTCTTTCTAGAATGTCTTATATATCAGACATTGAACTAGGCATTTCATCAGCTCCCTGCTCCAGGAGAAGTTTAAGAGAAAATAAGTTCTAAAGGAAGTTGCCTTATTTATTGAAGTGTCAAATGTATTTCTGGGGTGGGGTGGGGGGACTGTCATAGGAGGGGGGGTAAGCCAGATGGACTCAGGTGTGACTTTTCTTATATCATAATTTCACAGTTATTCCTTCTGATGATAATAGTAGCTAATATTTAGTCATAATTTATTCCATGCTGTGTCCTAACTGCTTTTCGTTATCAACATTCTCATGTTAGCAATATGAATTGATACCATTATTAATTCCATTTCCCCGCTTTAGAGCTGAAGGAACCGAGGCCTGGAGAGATGATGTTACTTGGCTAAGGTCACACAGGTAGAAAGTGGTGTAATTGAGATTCAGACCAGGTCTGATGTTTCTAGAAGCTGAGCTCTGAATCATTATATTATTCCATTCCTTCCACCCCCATGTTAATCTAGAATTTTCAAAATATTTGACATTGAGATTAAAATGCAAAGTTCATGGCATAAGTAAACTATAATTATTTCAAAATTGTTTGACGTTTTTTGTAATCCCTGTATCATAGAGCTGATGGCTGCATCTGCTTTCTGCTTCTCACTAAATATATCTAAATTTCAGTATATATGCATACATACAACACAATAGTGTTGTAGGTGTAGTTGACAGCCACTGGCAAATAGTGCCGTCTCTTTTTTTTTTTTTTCTTATTTACTGGCAAATTTTACTGAAACTTCAATTATGAATAGAAGCTTAAAGTTCATTTTCTGTATGTCTACCTTTTAACTCCACCACCCTTTATTTGCACAAGAAAATGTGATCCTCTGTAGTGACTTTGCCCTGTTTATGGAATAAGGAGTGTTTGCTGTTACTATTAGGTTGGGCAGGTCCTACAGTTAAAATGTCCATAAGACAAATAGATCCTGGAACCTTTACATAGTCATTTCTTTGCTTTGTGCTTCATAAAACCCTGCAGGCTATAGCAGAGAAGTTGACTCAAGTCGATGTCAGACTTACTTTAGAAAAATGTTCTGGAATACTAAAGCAGTGAGATTCAAGATCCAGGTATAGTAGGAGAGATAGTTAAGTGTTTGACACCTGATCTCGCTAGCAGAATGTCTGCTTACCACACATACGGTAGTATCAGATAGAAGAAGCTAGTTTCTAAAACAGTTCGGGGTGGATGTTTGCTTCTGATTAGCCTGTGTGTGTGTGTGTGTTGGATGAATGAGCAATTGGGAAGTCATGACCATGTGTTTGCTGTCATTTAAACTGCCAATCTAATCTAAATATACATGTGGGTGCCTGAGGAGATGACTTTCTTTTCAAAAGGATCATTCTTAACAGCTCTCAATTCCTGCCGACACACGTGAACTTTGGGGCACTTCTGTTTTCCTGAGGGCTACTCTGTTTTCTTTTAAAAGAGGTGAGGATGATTTCTTTGCTTGCTATATTTCTGATTTTTAAAGATTGGCTATAGGTAAAGTTTATTTACTGTGAGTAGTAACTTCATAGGAAAGATAGCTTCTAGGATATTATACAAGGTAATGAAAAGGGGGTAATGAAAAGGGGAACAAGTAAGTAAAGGCCACAGGGTTTTGATTTATAGGAAAATTCAGGAGAATCTTATCAATTTTAGATTACTAATTTGCATATAGTATACATTCATCTAATTAAGAAAAATTAGAGAAATATTTATAAATAAGAGGTAAGATGGCCCTCATTGTATAAGGGGGCCCTGATGTGCATTTTTTCTCCACAGTCATTTAAAGTAGGAAAAAAGATCTCCTCCTCCTCTGACTTCACAACATTTACAGCATATTTTATCTACCAGTGAATTATTAAAGTACGTATTAAAAAGAAGATGTTTGTACTCATGATTGTAGTACTAAATTTCTTTTATTTTCTTAGAGAAGCTAAAGATCAGACGTCTAAGTAGCTTACTAGTCTGAAATGAATCTTCTCATTTAGAAAAGAATAATGCTGTTCTTCCATTTTTCGTAATTATATAGCTTATCATATTTTGAAAAGTCATACATCCAAAATATTTTCCCCATTCACATATTTTTACATATAAAAGAAAACAATTCAAAATTTAACTTACCAAAAAAAAATAATAATAACAATACCACTTGTCATCTAACCAGTAGAATATTTGGTAAAAATTAGTTATCACTTAATTATATGTTAAAATGTTATTTTATTAAATTTTTTAAAAATGTATTACTGTGTTAATTCTTACATATGTATGTGTTATATATATTTAGTTTTTATTATTTAATAGTTACGTGCCTATTTGGATAGAATTTGGGTTGGCTTACAGGTTAATTTACATGACAAGATTAGTAGTCACAAAATTTAAAGAACATAGCATTTGTTCAGTTAGGCAATTTTTACACATGGGCAATAAAGTCTGCCATTTTTTTCATAGAGAAATATGGCAGTTATGGAGTTTTGCATTTAGAATATCAGAAAGCATGCACATCCATCAGCAGAAATAAATTTTCCTGGAATTATATTCAGGGAGAATTTGTTGTGTGGGTCTCCATAAATGCAATCACATGGTGTTCAAACAGTGAATATTACATATAAATGGACAATGTAATTGCATGTAAATGCTAATCTCAATAAATTAAAATTGTTTTTTTGATGGGGTAGGACACATTGTTTTTACCCAGATGTGGAAATATCTAAAGGCTTAAAACACTTTTTGGGGGAGTATTTCCTTTTGAAATTTTATTTCATCACGATTACAGAGAAAACAGAAGCTGATCATAATAAATCTGTTTCATTTTGGGAAGAGTCATATTTAGTAAATTATATTTTAGAGCAATTAGTGAAGCCATAGTGTTTCTTCAAAGCTGGTCTCTCCCCGCCTCCCCAACATTGCTCAGCCCACACTCTGAGAATTCTACAATTTGCTCAGTTTATCAGGAAACTCATGAGAATAATAATGTCAATATTTCTAGTTTTCTTTTACAGTTTTAGTTTGTAAGAACACACTACTTTCCAGACTAATTTGACTTTCAGGTTTCTAACAGCCAGCTGGAAAACAGGATGTGTGCTATCATGCATTTCACATTGTCCATGAGATAAAAACCAATCTCTTAGGTGTTTAAGTCAAATGAAATTAAGTGAAAGGAAAGATCTATGTCTTCTACTTGCTTTCATCCCTTGGTCTTTTAAGCATAGTGGATAAAAAGGTAGTAAGCAGTCTTTACCCTGTAGGGAGAAATTTGAATGGCATGCTACAAATTAAATGGGTTGAAGTTTTAAAATATATGTATTTGAATCGTAGGTTTATAGAGTGAACTTTTCCTGAATAATGATTCTACAAGTAGGACATGTTCTTGTTTGTGAAGATTAAAAACAAGTTAGGTCCTTAAATCATTCTTGAGATATTGAAATTGAATGAGTTTCTGAGGATCAATTCAGAAACGGTTCCACACCATCCTCCAAGAATGCCGTAAATCGTTTGTGCTAGTGCACTAATTGAACAGCGTGGATCTGGGCCCTCATTAACTTGTCTGTAGGAAGAGAAAATTGAGGAGAGAGAGGAAGAGGCTGAGGAGAAGACCTTTAGCCGGTGTTGTCCTGAGCTGCCATTGTTGAAGGACATTCTTTGAGCTAATTTCAGTCCCATAAAAAAAAAATCTATTTAGTGATTAGTAACCAATGGATAAGAGCAGAAAGCCCAAGTGAATAAAGGCCATAAATACTGAAGTCTTTGGGATAACAGCCTGTAAAACTGCCAGAAAGCATTGCTTAAGTGACAAAAGATAGCCTGAAGTAACAAGAAGTGTTAGCTCACTGGGCAATACTCCATATTCATGGGCAGAAGACATAATTTAGTTTTCTTCAAAAATAGAGATTCTTCTTGAATCTAGTACCTGCCCCACTTTGTTTATTTATTTGTTTGTTTTGGATGGTGTCTATTTGTTTTAAATATATGGTTGACTGCATTTGCTAGTAGGAATCATGATGCCTGTTTAAAGATAGTTGTGTTTCCAAAAGTAGAACTATGATTACTGAAACTTCTATTTAGATCCATCAAGATCTACTTACTTGCTAAGAATGTTAAACCTAACTGGGGTAAGTGGGTGAGTATGTGCATGTGTATTTTTAAAAGGCAGATGGTTAGGAATTAGATGCTGACAAGTGCCTTTCTCTTGTTTTTAAATTAAAGTATAAGGTTCGTAATCCTCAAATGTTTCTCTCTAAGGGGAAAAATTAAGTAAATAAAAACAGAAGAATGTAAGTCTATATTATAAATTATTTTGTAATTACAACACAATATTGAGATTCAAGGGATTCAAGTCTTACCAGCCAATACTTTAGATTTGTTTTTAGAGTTGAAGAAAATTTGAGATGATGAATACAAAGTCTTTATTCTAAACTCTAATTGTTCTGACTGTGATGGTGATTTTGTGGCATTGGAGCGACAGCGTTAACAATTTGAATTCTGTGTTTTACGGTTTTACAGTATAACCTTTAAATCCCAAATGCATGTTTTAGAGATCTGACTTTAGTGTATTTAAAGTGTTGCGCTTCTTCAAGTTAGAGAATTTTATCAAGTTAGGGTATTTGCTTTTCAACGTCCAGGCTGTGAGAACTAGAGGTGTCATTCATTTGAAGGGAGCAGATGTTAAAGGTTCTTGCCCCGGCCTCCCTAATCCCAAACACCCTTGAAGAAGAGAGATGTTCTGTTACCCAAATAGGCATCTTTCTGATGGTGAGAAAAGGCGGTAAAAGGCAGTAAATCTGCCTTCTCATTATGAAGTGCAACAATAGATTGATTTATGAAGAAAAAGCAACTGTTAGGCTTATATAAGATGTGTGCATGGAAATGCAGGTTCCTTTAGAACCTTATGAGCAGCGGCATTCCTCCTATTCTTGACAGGAATCTAATATTACTAACAGGGAATATGTGATTCTGAATGCCACGTTTTTAAGGGGCGACACTGAGAACAAAAGAATCCCCCTCCTAATGTTTTCACATGAGAACAGTCTTTTAGATGTGCCATGTTTTTGCTATTTTAGTTCATTTTCATTAAGATAGAGGGAACTTCTTAAAAATAGTTTTATTTTTATGAATTTTGTATTAGGACTTGACATTTTAAATAAAAGCAAATGTTAAGTATAAGCGTATTTAGATGTTAGGCTGTTTATAAAGTTTCACTTTAATATTGTATAATTTTGGTAAACATTATGTAAGTGGAGTCTCAAATAGAGCTACAATGAAGATGATTTCAAATTTCTGGGGTGATTGTGTCAAGTATTTTGTGTTGGGTTTTTGTTTTGAGGAAGTCTGTGCACTTTAAAATCTTTGAAATAAATTTGTGTTGCCTCTTCAATAAGGAAGTCTGTTACAGTATTTCTGTTTAACATAAAAATCAAACTTTAAAGCTTAAATTTTTAAGTCAATTTTCAGCATAAAATACTATAAAATGCAAAAGATATGGGTAGTCTGTGAGTAAACTGTAATGATACTATCCTATATATTTAGCACATCACTTCTGAACTTGAGATCTATGTGATACAATTAAGATTTGAGCAGTAAATTATAGAATTAAAACTGATAATTATCTATAGAGTTGGTATTAAAACCCATCTTTCTCAGTAAACATGTATGCCCAGTACATGTACATTTCTAAATTATAATAGTTTCTGTTCTAATATGTGTACCAGAAAATACCTGCAAAGAATTGAAAATTTAAAAGGAAAAGACAGAAAAAAATGTGAGTAGAGATTTTATTATTTTATTACTATGGATTATCTTACACATATCTATGTACACATACATGTGAATACTCACACCCAAGAACTTTGGAGTTCCTTTTAAAAAGAGCAAAGAGCTCCAGTATGTTACCTGGAAAATACAATATTATTCTAATTAGGAAGATATAAGGCTTGTAAAGAAATAATCCTTGCAACTATCAACAATCTCTATTGTATAAACTGTTAATGAGAAAATGTTGCATTTTTGACCTGGTGGTGATTAGATAGCTTTAAATCAACACATTTTCCCAGTGGATTTTGGTAATTATGGAAGTCAAACTTCCATGAAAATAAGATCTTAGCAAATAAAATAAACTCTTAATGCCAGGATGGTAAATGCAAGCTTCACATTTAAGGGGGGAAATTCTGTAAGATCGTCCAAAGATTAAAATTAATACAACTTCTTGACATTTGTATAAGTCTGTAAAATTCTTTTGATGTCAGTCAAGTGCTTTATGAACATTTTAAAGTAATCCATTTTTTAAATAGGTCTAAAATTAATAAGGAAATGCAGTTAAATGTCTTGTCAAGATAATCTCTTCACATATATTTATGTTCGGTTATCACCTTTATTATTTCCTGAATTCATTCCATTGAAGTTACTTTAATACTTCTAATTTTATCATCCAAAATATTATACTTCAATGTTTTAAATTTTATAATCCAATACTGAGACCTGTAGCCACATATAATGTACTTTTTAGGACTTTATTCAATTCAATGTTCAATTCAGTGTTGCTCTTATAAATACAGAAAATACAACAGTAATTTCCATTATTTTAAGTTTCTTGTGCTCTGCACAGGTGGTTATTTCACAAGTTACCAAACAGTTGTTGTGACAACAGTTTCCAGATTTTATGGATGAGCAGTGGTATTTCGATGTCCATTGGTAAGCTCCAGTAACAGTTAATTATGGAGTAGTTCTATCAGGAAACATTTTTCGCTTATTTCTCTTTTGTGAGGCATTACAGCTCTAAACCCACTTACTTGTAACTTTTTCTCTACCTACCACCCTCAAAACACACAAAAGAGAAAGGGAAAAAAACAGCTAAAAGATATGTCTCTGGCATTACAACTAAGTGGTATATTTAATCGCCACTCGTGAAACATTTCTATGCACATAATTTTTGCTCAAAGAATTGTATCATAGGTGATAGGCTTATAGGTGATATGACCGTGACTGGTCTGTTTCCAAATGATTTCTCATTCCTAAAGATCTTAACAAGGATTCTTCAGCCAGTGATCTCTCAGAACACATCTGGCACATACACCAACTTGCAACAACTGGATTTCTTAAAAGAGCACATATTCTGGCTGCAGTAGTTAGCAGCAGCCTTCAAAGTACAACTGGTGATAAGAGATAAAAGACTTGAGGCTGTTCTGCTTAAAAGAGGAAGCTGAAAGAAAATTATAGCCATTCCTAAGTGTGGAAAAGGGTCTTATGGAGAGATTTGTAGACTCTTGTTCCCAAGGCCATTTTGTTTCCTAATGAGATTTTGTGTTCTCAGACAGGGATTGATAAATCCAAATGATGACAATATTTAATAATAGCAGTGAAGACGATAATAATGAAGAAAGAGAATACAATTGTAAAAACAGGGGCATCTCAATATAAAGCCAGTTATCTTGGCATCCGGGATGATTTTATATCTGTAAGTTGGACATAGAACAGAAATAAGGACCTTTCCTGTTTTGCTAACGATTGAAAGGATAATTCTTAGGATCTTGCTCTGTTACCAGAAATTTATAGGTATAACAGTAGCATTTGATAATATAAGAGCCCAAGAGGCTAAATATGATTCTAATTTAACATCAAATTCATTAGTGTTGTCATAATATAAATGGAGAGAGACTGCCAAAAAGAGATGTAGAGTCTCCCTGTGGTCACAGACTTGAGTAGCTGTCTTGCAGTAAAGGTCGCTGCTTCCTAGTGCAGTATCCTTTTCCCAACTTCACCTTGTTTTGAAAGAAAGAGCTGTTAACATATCATTTAAAGCATTAAATCTGTATTTTTTTCTGGAATGTTATGGGACTTTGTACTGAAGAGTTAGGAAGAGCGGATGAATCACCTTTGAAGGCAAATAAAATAAACAAGTATACTGTGTTGCCCGATGTGCTCACTGGTCCTATTAATCAATGCCAGTGTCAAGAGGATCAGGGCAGTTCAGAGGAGAAACTTGCCCACTTTCCTTTACAAAACTTATTGAACTAGTGAGGTTCCTAGCCAGGATTCGTTGTAGTATTGATTGGACAAATGTTAAAAGCAATTGATTCAGACACATTAAGCCCCTGGGATGAGGTGTTTTGTTTTACCACTGGTTTGCTTTGGGTGTGGATCACAAAATGTCACTTGTGGATAGAGGGATATTCACTGTGTCTTTCACAGTGATGTAGAAAACTTTGTTCCCTTGTACTAACATTATAAAAGGGTGTTAGTATTCAGAACACTGGTTTAAATTCGTTATACTTTTTCTAAGTTAATAGGTGCAGTAAAAAGAACACTGGGTTAGAATTCAGAAAACCTGGTTCTGATTCACCCAAATATTAACCCCTGGTCACTTAATCTTACTGTGTTTCAGTTTCCTCATCTGTAAAATGGCAATTAAGAATGTGTCCTGCTGTCATAGCTTGGGTTGTCATAAAAAAATAACATAGTCTGGGTGGCTTATGTAACAGGAATTTATTTCTCACATTTCTGAAGGGTGGGAAGTCCAAGGTCATAGAGCCTGGTAAGGACTCTTCCTGGCTTGCAGATGGCTGCCTTCTTGCCAGGTCTTCAGTATAGTGAGTGAGAGGGAGAGAGAGAGAAAGGAAGCAAGCTCTCTGGTATCTCTTCTTCTAAGGGCAATAATCCCGTCATGAGGGCCCCACATTCACAACCCTGTTTAAATGTAATTGTCCCCCAAAAGTTCTATCTCCTAATACTATCGCATTGGAGGTTAGGGCTTCAACATATGAATTTTGTGGGGAGAGGGAGCACAATTTAGTCCATAGCACCTACCTTCCTCATGATAAATTAAATGAAATAAGAAATATGATAGAGCCACACAAAAGAAACATTAAGAGGTTAGAGTTACTGTTTGTCCAATCTTATTTTCATATACCAGGTTTTATTTTAACATGTTTTTTAAGCAGTTATTAGTATGAAACCAAATGAAAATAAACTTTTCTTGTTTAACAATTCACTCTTGCATTAATCCTGTTAGGTTAACTTAACCTAAGTATTATTTTACTATTTTTCAATTCCTTTTTTTTTTTTTTTTGCTTAACTACCTTTTATTGGCATAGTTTGCCATCTCAATATATACCTATTAATGGGAATTGGTAAAATAGGTATCACTCATGATGGAGAATATTTTCCACAATTGTTTAGCATGGATGTTATGACATTTTAAAAAATTAATTGTATATTTAAAATTGAGTATTTTCAGTTTCCTATAGAGGAGAAACTAAATGAGAGTCTTTTAAGTGATTTTTTTATGGTGTAGCAAAAAAAGTTACATAATGTATAAGATTTTTTTTTTAATGAAAGAAGGGCTAAACTGGTAAGAACCTAGTACTTCAGTTAGTTATGATGAAAATTGAACAGGGAAGTAAATAAAGTGTATTAACATTTGTGTTTTTTCCTTCAATTAGCACTCATATTCAAAACAGTCTTTCTGGATATTTGAAGAAGAGAAAATCTTTATTGCAGGCTATAGGTTTTCTTTTTCTAGATGAGGGAGAAATTTTGTGAAAAACATAGCAATGTGTCTGAAATAATTTCTGTTTAGTTATACTGTATTCTTTCCCTTTTCACTGAAGAAAGATGTATATCATTCCCCTCCTTTTTCTTTATTTTGATTTTGCTTTAAAGATCAAGTCATTGAAATTCTGTTCAGAAATATATTTACCCATTAGAAAAGACAGAACTTCTTCTGACTCCTCTTACTTAAGGAGGAAATTTGCTCCCGATGTAAGGAATGATGCCCATTTATGCAAATCCTCTTGTGTGATCTGCCTTGACAGGTGCTCTCTTTCGAAACACTTCTAGGAGTTATAAGCATATGTTTTTTCTTATTTGTCTTGGACAAAAACAAGCTCTGTAGGAAATCCATTACAAGATAATTTTGCATAGCCATTCAACGTTGAAGATTGCATTGCAAATCTTGATAGGCCCATTATTTTGGTCATAAAGATATATCTGATTTTAAGCAATAGAGGAGTTTGTGACCTACTGCAAATAATAGTAGCAACCAAATGTTGATTAGCTACCATTATAACAGCAGTGAGTTAGGAGTTTTTGCTTTATTATATCAATTTATCATAATCACTTCTATATGAGGTTCAGTGCCCTCACTCTATTGAAGAAACTAATGCTTAAGCAATCTTTCCCAAAGCATACTAGCAAGCAATAGAATTAGATTCTTAAGCATATGTATACATACCTCAGATATATTATGGATTCAGTTCCAAATATTGCAATAAAGTAAGTCTCATGAATTTTTTTGGTTTCCCAGTGCATATAAAAGTTATATTGTAGTCTGTTAAATGTGCAATAGCATTATATCTAACACAGCCCACATACCTTACCTTATTGCTAATGATCATCTAAACCTTTAGCAAGTAGAGGAAGGTCTTGCCTTGATGTTGATGGCAACTGACTGATCAGGGTGGTGGTTGCTGAAAGCTGGGATGGCTGTCACAATTTCTAAAAATAAGACAACAATGAAGTTTGCCACATCAATTGGCTCTTCCTTTCATGAAAGATTTCTCTATAGCATGAGATGCTATTGATAGCGTTTTACCCACAGAGGAAATTTCTTCCAAAATTGAAATCAATCCTTTCAAACTCTGCCACTGTTTTATCAACTATATTCTAAATCCTTTGTTGTCCTTTCAGCAATATTCATAGCATCTTCACCAAAAATAGATTCTATCTCAAAGAACCACTTTCTTTGCTTATCCATGAGACAATGCATCAGCTGTTCAAGTTTTATTGTGAGATTGTAGGATTTCAGTCATATCTTCCGGCTCCACTTTTAATTCTAGTTCTCTTGCTATTTCTGCTACATCTACAGTGACTTCCTCCACTAAAGTTTTGAACCCCTCAGAGTCATCCATGAGGGTGTGAGTTAACTTGTTCCAAACTCCTGTTCATGTTGATATCTTGACCTCCTATGAATCACAGATGTTCCTAATGGCATCTAGAATGGTGTATCCTTTCCAGAAGGTTTTCAATTTGCTTTGCCCAGATCCATCAGAAGAATCATTATCTATGGCAGCTATAACCTTATGATATATATTTTTTTAAATAGTAAGATTTAAAAGTCAAAATTACTCCTTGATCCATGGGCTGTAGAATTGATGTTGTGTTAACATCTCTGAAAACAACATTCATCTCCTCGTATACCTCCATTAAAGCTCTTGGGCGACCAGGTACATTGTCAATGAGCAGTAATATTTTGAAAGAAATCTTTTTCTGATCCATAGGTCTCAATAGTGGGCTTAACCTAGTCAGTAAACCATCCTGTAAACAGGTGTGCTATCATCCAGGCTTTGTTATTCCGTTTCTAGAGCACAGGCAGAGTAGATTTAGTGTAATTCTTAAGGACCTTAGGATTTTCAGAATGGTAATAAACATTGGCTTTAACTTCAAGTCACTAGCTTAAAGTCATTAGCCCCTAACAACAGAGTCAGCCCATCCTTTGAAGCTTTGAAGCCTGACATTCACTTTTCCTCTCTAGCTATGAAAGTCCTAGATGGCATCTTCTTCCAATAGAAGCCTATTTTGTCTACATCGAAATCTGTTATTTAGTGTAGTCACCTCCATGAATGATCTTAGCTAGGTCTTCTGGCTAACTTGCTGCAGCTTCTACATCAGCACTTGCTGCTCCACCTTGCACTTTTATGTTATAGAATCAGCTTCTTTCTCTAAATTTAATGAACCAACCTCTGCTAACTTCAGACTTCTGCAGCTTCCTCAGCTCTCTCAGTCCTTACAGAATTGAAGAGAGAGCCTTGCTGGGGCTTAAGCTTATGGGAACGCTGGGGCTGGTTTGATCTATCCAGACCACAATCAACAATAAGGCTATTTTGCTTTCTTATCATTCATATATTCACTAGAGAAGCACTTTTAATTTCCTTCAAGAATTTTTCCTTTGCATTCATAATTTGGCTGTTTGTCACAAGAGGGCTGGCTTTCTGCCTATCTCAGCTTTCAACATGCCTTCCTCACTGTGCTTAATCATTTCTAGCTTTTGATTTAAAGTGAGAGACGTGCAACTCTTCCTTTCACTGAAACACTTGGAAGGCATTGTAGGCTTATTAATTGGCCTCATTTCAATATTGTTGTGTCTCAGGGAAGAGAGACTCCAAGGAGAGGGAAAGAGACAGAACTGCCAGTCTGTGAAGCATTCGGAACACCATAACATTTATCAATTATGTTTGCCATCTTATATGGGTGGGGTTGGTGGTGCCCTGAAACAATAGTAACATCAAAGATCACTTATCACAGATTATCATAACAGACATAAAAATGAAAAATTTTGAAATATTGTGAGAATTAGCAGTATGTGACACAGACATGAAGTGAGCACATGGTGCTGGGACAATGGCACCAATAGACTTGCTTGACACGGTTGCCACAAACCATCAATTTATGAAAAACACAGTATCTGTAAAGTGCAAGAAAGTGAAACACAATGCAATGAAGTATGCCTAGCTTTTATCACTGTGGAGGATGCCATTGAAGGAAACTTCATGGCTAGTGTTTGATTACCTAGTAGATCAGCTAAACATGCGATTAGGGCATCAACAAGAAGTAAAACATTTGTTTAGGGAGGAGAATTTTCATATTTTGAAAACAAATATCAAATTAGCAAGGGAAAAGCATCAGAACTCCATTGGACTTCCTTACTCTTAATTTTTGGTTGAATATTCATACATGCCCAAGCCTGTACATCTGGACACAAATACATATTTTAAATGTTTCTTACGATACAGGAAAGGAGGATACTGTATCTTTTCAATCCCTAAGGCCTGCAAAGATCTTAATCTAGCCCTGTTTATGGTGTTTTTTTTTGTTTTTTGGTAAAGTACAGAACCTTCTGTAGTTTATATAATCATCCTTGATTTGTGTTTTAGGAGGATAAATCTGATTTTTTAAAAATAAAATACATCACTTTAAGTGAGCTATAGTGCTGTTGGTTGGACTTGATGACATGTAAGACAGTGTCAGCCTCTTCTACTGGCAGAATGGCTTTTGGAGCAGTTAACATTCAGCCGAATTCTGTACCAGTCGGTGTAAGTTAGTTTAAGGTCTGTCCACCACAACACGGCTGCACGTCATAAATGTTTTCATTAAGTGCTAATTGTGTTCTGTCAGGGTGCTTTCTTGCAAAACACTTTGAAAAGCATGGAGGGATGCTGTTTCTGGATAAATCAGTACATTTCTAATTATTCTCACGATGCAGTAATATATTGTGCTTTCTTAAATTTAAAATTCCTTCAAAAACATTCAGGTTTTTTTTAGCATTTAGGAAAAAACCCTGACTGACCCAGAATCGGTGGCCTCAAGCTGGAATTTTCATCAATATTATTTGTTGAGCTTCTTATAAATATGCCTGGATCTTTACTGCAAACCTGTTAAATAAGAATCTCCCCATGTATAGACTTCTCGCAGCTGATTCTGATGAATATCTGTGATTATCAATCTCTGAATCCTCTGTCAGTGGCTCTCAAAAATGCGGTTGGTCCTTGGACCCACAGCGTCAACATCACCTGGGATCTTGTAAGAATCCTGATTCTGCCCCCCCACCTCCTTGACTGCTGAATCGGGGACTCCTGGGTGGGGCAGTCTGTGTTTTAACAAGTCCTTCCGTGATTCTAATGCTATGAAAGTGTGAGATTCACTGCCTTAGGTCATTTTAAAAGTCCCAGCAGCTCTCAAATGCTTTTCTTGACTACCAAAAGCTTCCAGGACATTGCTTCGTCCACCACCATCCAACATTTTACTCTTCTATGTCCAGCTCTTTTACTTTAAGCTTTCTATTAAATATCCTTATAGAATTAATACGTCTTCTACTGTAAACCTTCTCAAATGCTTTGTGGCCATGATAGGATATTGATCATAAATGTTGGATAAAAAGCCTTTTCTCTCATATGTATTATATTCTTTACTGTTTGTTGGCTTTCTAATGATTAGCAATTGTGGAATTATTAACTTCGTTTTTGGGTAAGAAGCTAAAAGAAGGCTGTCTCCAGGTTTGGTTCTAGAATGGGCATGATGCTGGAAACAGGTCGAGTTTATTGTGGAGTAGTTGGAACGCTGGCCACCGTCCTCTCTTGTCATGCTAGTGAATGTCACTATCAGCAAATAGCTCTGGCAGAATGGCTTCTTTAAGGCCAGCACAATGTGTGCTGCTCAGGCAGGATGGGGAATTAGAGTTCTGTCTGCTCACTGTAAGAAAACCCCTTTTTTGGCTTCCAAATGGTTTCCAGAGCTATCAAAATAATACCATTTGCAGGCACTTTTCATGACTGAAAAGAGCCACTTGGAGAGGAAAACCCTGCAAACCCTGGGAGAAATGTTTTACAGATGGATATTCCACATCAATGCTAGCTGAATACCCTTTTAGTTGTGTAACTCACTATTGGGGCTTAACAGTGGAAGCCACTCAACAGAAATGAAGAGCACCTCACACAGGCATTTGTACTTGTAAACCACCTCTTTTTTGTGGACCACAAACAGTGATGTGTCAGACATTGTACTGCAATTCTCAAGTAAATCTTGCAGTGGCAAAGGGTTGGTGGGCCACCTGCTGCTCATTAGAGACCCTGTCTGGCTCTTTTCCTGCAGAATGAGTGGTAGATTGTTGACACCTGTTTTCCCATCCAGCCTGAGGATGTGAAGTGTGTATTAGGAATGCCTGAAAGTGCTTCCTTGTGTCGAGTTGGCAGAGCTTGGTGCTACTTAGGGAGAAGACGGTGAGAGTTCAGGGCTGGGAGGGGAGATGAAAAAAATCAACGATGAGAAACTGAAAGAAAACTGAACTGAGGTTCTCACCCTCATTTAGTGGTTTTTGATTGTGCTCTTTGTCCTCCAACTTGGTCACCCATTGAGCGAAGTAAAAATATGTGTCCTATACATGCAAAGATCTCACCTCAAATATTTCCCAAATAGCATGAGTATGTAGTTGAAACTATGAGCACATTAGAAATGGGACAGAAGTAGTCCACCCTTACAATGAAATTTATTAGCATTATTATTTTAAAATTTGGCCTTAAATATGTAAAATTCAAGTGTGTTGGTCATATGATCAATTTCTTTACACACTTCTATCCATGTATCTGCTCTGCCTAACCTACTTTGCCTGCTGTGAAGTCTCTCGTAAAAACTGTGGTAGATGGTGGAACAGAGGTCTAATGTACCATTAGTCACACATATAGAGTGCCTGCTGTATGCAATACATTATATTAAGTAAGAGGGGATAACAAGAAGTATAAGACAGACCCTTACTTTTGCAAGTGCTGGCAATCTATAGTCTATCTGAAGGAGAAAAGACACAATACTAAAGCATATGTAATAAGCAAACAGATGATCTGTCAAGTACATTTTTAGTGGGTTTAGAGAAGGAAGAACTGAGTTGGGTGGGTCAAAGAGGATGTAGAACTTGTTCTGGGTACTAAAGGACGAGGAGAATTCGTTGACAAGCAAGAGATTGGGGTGCGTCTATGACACTCTTTTCCTACCATTAATAGGCTGTGGAATTAAAGGGAGTTTTAAAAATGGCAACATTTTCCCTTGACTCACGTGGGACTTGGCTGGGTGTCATCACAGACATTGGCCTCCACTTGTGAACTGTGGATGAATGGGGTTAGGATTGGGTCATGGCCTTGGACCAGAGTGAAATTAACTGGCTCATAATGTGATTGAACTAATAACCTTGGCCTCATTACCGCTATGTTTTAACCAGTTAAATCAATCAAACATTGCAGAAAGGGTAATCAAGGTATCTCTTAGAAAGAGATCTGTATAGCAGTAAACATAGCAGAAAATCAAAGCCAAGTCCTTTCCTCATGTATTGCCCAGGTGTTTGTCTCATCACCCTTGAGTTTATATAATTATTTCTGCTTCTAGTAAAAATAAGGTAGACAAAACAAAAAGGACAATATGATTCTCCTGTGTTAGTATTCTGCTTAATGAAATGTGTAGTCATTTTTGCAAAGAATGCTTTGAACAACACTGCTTTCAATTTTAGATGTGTAGTGTCCCATACATTTATTGACGGTACTTTTCTCTTCTTCTTCAAAGTCTGAACAACCCAGCCCTGCCAGTTCCAGCTCCAGCTCCAGCTCCAGCTTCACACCGTCCCAGACCAGGCAACAAGGTATCAACGTCTCCCAGGCAAACTATGAGACATTTTTCTCATAAAACATCTTAATGAGTTGATTTATGACCTATCTTCTACTGTTTTATTATTTGAATGATAACTTGGCTTTTATGCAGTTGTATTTATTTCCCTTAGGAATACACTAGAGTATTTTTCTGATATATGAGGCCAGGGTCTAGAAATTCCCCCCTTTCCAGTCCCTGCCATCAGATTCCCATTTTACAAAAGGATTATAGACACGACCCTTTCCAGGGAGTTCCCAAAGGAAATACAATGGCAAAAGCTGGGCTTAAGAGGCTTTGACATAGAGAAATAGATTTTCACTCTTCTTCCTGGACATCTTTCATTTTATTTATTTTTCTAATAGACTTGTTTTTTTAGCAAATGTTAATTGGCTTTTAAATATAGTTTTTCCTCTACCAATGATCGTGTTAACTTGAACTCAGAATAAAGAAATTTAAAATAGAACACTTAATTATATTTTTTTTGTATATGCAAAATGATTAAATATGGGCTCTTTTTTCTTTTGCATGAAAAATGAGTCAGTATTAAAGAATAATTTGTTTTTTAACATACTGAACATCACCCTTTTCATTGACCACACTGAATTCCTGATTCCTTGTATGTTTTGAAAAGGATTAAGTTGTTGTGTGTGTTTGGACTAAGGCTAAGCTTCTAGGAAAAAAATAAAATAAAAGACAGTAATTGTTTTGCCTATTCAGAGGCCTTGTTCCACCGACTTCCAAAGAAATAAGCCTACTACAAAAGCAGAAAAATTGGGATTTTGTAGAATGTGAGGTTGTAGGGAGTCAATACTTATTTTAGAACTGAGTTAGTGATAGCTTAGATATTCCTATCAAAGATTAGACTTTAGGAATTGCCTAATCCTGAATGAAAGTGCCTTTCTCACTTTCTTGATTGCCTTTATAATCTTTTATAAGATTAAAAATATCTATTTGGCTTTCATCACATTTAGCATAGTAAAGTGAAAATAAGCTGCACTAAAGAGTTTGTATGTGTGTTTTTTCAGCCCCATCCTGTCCTAGAATAAAATTCGTTATGGCTTGATTTTTTTTTTTTGTTTCTCATCTAACACTGCTTACTGTCTTGAATTTTCTGGACACTTGATTTATTAGAGTCTTATTTATGTTAATACATGCTGGTATTTTGCCAGGAATTTCTTAAAAAGTAAAATGAAAATTGGCTGTTTAAAATTGTTGCAACAAGACCTTGTGTCCAAGATCAATATGAAGATCAGAGATAGGACATTACACCATGGAACTGAAATACTTTATAATCTGAACTTGACTGAACTGCTTGCTTGACCTGAAATTGACCTTGAAATAAAAGGAACAGCTAAACCTTAATAGATCAAAAACTACCACACAAAGGCTGCATTGCCAAGAACAAGTTACAACCACAGTGATTTATTAATCTCAACTTTTGAATACATGGATTAACTTAACAAAACATTCAATTTACTAATAGATCTTTCTTTTTCTTTCTAGGTATAATTTTTCTTAGGGAAGAAAAATACACAGAAAAAACTTCCTAGAAAATAAAGATTCTTTAGTGAATGTTTTGAGGAATCTGTTATGAAAACAATAGTGTTTTGGCAGAGGTTGCATTCCAGAAACTGTACCAAATTTGTCTTGTAAATTGTATAAATATATATGATTGTTGTTTAACCGATATTCAGTGCCAGTAAGCATCCCCCTGCGTCTAATATGGCTGTGTTTGAAATAGTATGTGTGATGGCCTTTGGTTCTCTGTCATTACTCAGGTCCTTTAAGGTCTATAATGAAAGATCTGCATTCCGATGACAATGAGGAGGAATCAGATGAGGCAGAGGATAATGACAATGACTCTGAAATGGAGAGACCTGTAAATAGGGGAGGCAGCCGAAGTCGCAGGTGAGTGTCTTGGCAGGGAAGAGGTTCCCTGCTATGGAGCCATACCTGTTCACTAGACATACTGGTACGATCACAGCGAGGTGCGAAACACCAAACCAGGGGCAGTAGATGGTCACATTCATTTGAAGCCGGGACACCTTGAAATGCTTACACTCATCTTTACAGGGAACTATTTTTCCTCTTTCTCAGAGAAAAGAGGCTTTTCCTCTAAAAACTTTACGGGAAAAAGTTATAGTAGAAGTCCTTGTTCTTGAAAGTATATGCCAAGTGGCAGGGATGACTGTTGAAATAAAATCTGTTTTCATTTGAATAGTTTGTATAGATCTCTTGCTGGAAAAAGTCTCAGAATTTGAAGAAATGTGTTAGCTGTTTGTAGTTAGAAATATATGGATGGCTCTAGTGAATTATGTGTGTGACCTAATTAAAACTAGGATCACCTGTGTCTGTTTTCCAGAAAATAAATTCCTTTTAAGTGTGCTGACAATTAGATTCCTTAAGTAGCTTTAATGCTGTGAGGCATAATTCCACATTATAAGATGGTAATTCATGTCACTTATAATTAATAGTCAACTTAATTGCCTTGAGGATTTTATTTCTTTATCACGGGAAAAACAAATAGGCATGCTTACTTCAATTTGTTTTGAGTAGAAAAAACGAATCTACTTGAACTTAAAATCTAATTACATTTATAATATATTGCATTAAATCTTTCCCCGTTATCCATTGCTATGTAGAAGGCCCTAAAAAGAATGCAGTCTTAACTTAAACTGGACAGATCATATTCTTCCTAACTGGCAATTCCTTAGTGTCCTTCAAGAAGAGCTTCCTTAGGGCATGTGCCATACCAGATCTCTCAGTGACTCTTCTTGTGGCCCTACTCAATACCTCTTTCACTACTGTGTCTCCCAAACTCACCTGCCAGTATTCCTTTTAAATGGGAAAAAATAAGGAACCTCATGACCTTTGCCTTATAATATTTCCCTTTAGAAGTCTTTTATCTGACAAGAATGAAACTGGATAGGGCAAAAAGACCTCAAAATGAACTGAAACTGGCAGTTAAGTAACTTACTTACACCAACCAAAATCCTGACCACTGGCTGCTCTCAAATTTAGTTGATGAAAAAGACACGAGCTATTTATATAGTTACCCACGTTGTTATTTAAAAAATCTGGACATTCTGTGATTAGCTATTGCCCACCTACTTACTGCCCTGTCCCCTGAGTCAGTGTGGTCAGATCGTACAGGTTTGTGAGTTGTCTGATGTAGGTTCACATTGCTGGGGACGCTTTTCTTTTCCTCCGCCTGACATGTGCTGTTGGCTCGGCAGCGCCAGCGTAACATTTGATCTTCAGTGCACTTGTGAAGTCTCAACTGTTTAATCAGTTTAAATACTCAGCCTTCCACTTCAGTCAAGAAGCATTTTAAAGCAGCGCTTCAACTGAACACTTCATTAATGTAATTTAGTTAAGAAAAACAAGTTCCATCAGTTTTTGCTAAAAGAATGTCCCAGTGTATCCTTTTCATTTCCTTTCTTGTATCTTGTGTATCTGAATACATTATAGAGCTAGAATGTGATTGCCTATTCAGAGTGAAAGAAAAACTATCCTGATTTCTAAAGCATTTTCTGTTTCTGTGAAGCATATTAGGTTACTGTATAACCGGAGAGAGGGAGCAAACACTGTATGAAGGACGGCATACGTTCAGCAGAGTAGAATAAAGAAATACCTCCTACTCTGGCTATAAAAAAAGAATCAATTTTTTTCTTAAAAGAAAAGGGAGGAGGCGGTATTTTCATTGTCTTTAGTTGTTGAAAGATATCATTGTGTCTTTCTAAACCACTTATCCCAAACACACTGTTTCTTTGTGTTGCTGTAGTATATTTCCAAAGAATTGTTTTATCAGTGTTCATAACTAGAGACAGCCTTGAATCGTGACACAGTAGAAAGGATCTGTGGTGATTCTACATGCCCGCTCCACACATCCGATCCTCAGATGTCACTCTGAGCTGTCAGTGGTGCAGGGCTGTTGGTCCACATTCTTCATAGCAGTTGCTTCTGCTCCTGCAGCCTGTATTCTAGCCATATTTGTAACTTTACTTTTTCCATCTGTAACAAAGAGGTAGGGGAAGAGGAAAATAAGAGTAGTAATCTACAAACTAATTTTGCTGACCTTCTGTAAGCTTGACTAACGTGCTTGACAATAGTAGGTAGGTGGAGCTGGAGAAAGGAGATTAAATGAATAAATAACACCAGTAAAGTACAGTGGCTGGGCACTAGCTTTGGGTTGCTTGAGTTTGAATCCTAGAGCCACCGCTTTTACTTCTGTGACCTTAGATGAGTGACCTAGTCTCTCTAAGTCTCAATTTATCATCTGTGAAACAGGAGATCATGAAAAGAGAAATGGCAGGTAAAGCACTTAACACGGTTCTGGATACATAGAAAGAACCAATACATGTCAGCAGTTGTAAGTTAAAATGAACTTCTCAATGGTTAATGTTTGGAATACTTACTTTCCATGTCTATTTCCATGGATATTTCAAGAATTGTCCATTTGTAGTGATACATATGACCTCTCTCTCTTTCTTTTCAGAGTTAGCTTAAGTGATGGCAGTGATAGTGAAAGCAGTTCTGCCTCTTCACCACTACATCATGAACCTCCACCGCCCTTATTAAAAACCAATAACAACCAGGTAAATTGTCAGATTTTCACTTTTCAAACTCTGCAAAGCTAGATGGAATCATTTTCACAAAGCACACAAAATTTTTTACCCCGTAATTTTAAACAAAGTCCTTCTTGAAGCCACAACCTCAGGAATAAACACACAGTTTGGGTGTAAGAACTTCTGTTATCACAAGAAGATGAGTATGTTCCATTAGAGGAGTAATTAAGTAAGTGCAAGAAGGGGTGGTGACAGAAAGTGTTGCCCACACTCCTGACTTCTATATACTTTACACCTCAGCAGTAAGTAGGTGACTTAATTGGAAAAAGTATGACCTTTGGGGCTAGTATAAAGCCTGGTTCTTTACTACTGGTAATATACTGGTGAGAAGTAACTTTTAACTTCTGATTCTCAGTTTCCTCATCTGTAAATGACATTAACACCTACCTTGCAGGTTATTGGGAAGATGAAAAATGGTATGTGTAAAGAGCATTAGGCAATGAGCAGCCCCTACTTGGCACTCAGTTGATGGTAGGTGTTTATTATTACAGGTGCTTTGCCTCACTTTTCTTCTCCAAGAAAAAAGGGTCATCACTTAGGATTATAAGAGAAAATTAATAAAATGTAGAGAAAATCATGGTACTTATCATTGTTATAAATTGAGCTAAAAGAAAGCTTATTAATTTCACAGTCAACTCAAAAATATAATTATTTGGATAAAGTCTAGGCAGAATTTCTAAGGCTGTGAGATAGAGCCCTTATTAAACAAATAAATAAGATTGGGATATTTTCATTACCTACTAAAATAAACTGTTTTCAAGTATCATGAATATTGTAAAGGCCTCATTGTGCATTGAGTTGATACTCTCATTACCATAAGTTTTTCTTTTGTTTACATAGATTTCCTGTGACCTCTACAATAATTGCATAATTCAAGTTACTGTATTAATATTAACTTGAAAATTAAAGAACTGTGTTTTTCTGAAAATTTTGTTTCACAGACATCCTACAATTTTAAGTGGTCTTGCCCTTGAATTTGTGATATTTTTTTTACTTGGAAAATGTTATTTTATAGCTGAAGACATTTTCATTTTACATTTCGTGTAAAGCATAAGCACAGATCTCTTAAAATTTAAAATTCCTCATTTACACGGTTTATCTATAACTTAAATCCTTCATTGTTAAGTAGGAATGATACCTGTGCTCTTACTGTACCAGTTACAGTTCAGTGGCCATTTCTTTGTGTCCTGCATAAGAATGGAAGCCCAGCCTCAGCACCTGGGGTGTCGAGGGAGTTGGTCACTTCTTCCATATCCTGGCTCCCTGCGACCCTGCCCCACCTGTCTCCAGGGCCAGCCCTCCAGCCATCCTTCACCTCTGCATGGCCTCCCCCCACCACAAGGGAAAGTAAAGAAATGAAGGACATAAACATCACAGCCAATCAGATGAGGGGAACACTGGGCTGGCTAACTAGATAACCTGGGATCCTTTTGTAATTTTGTGCTTTAGTAAGAGCTGGCAAAAAGAATAGAATTTGGATATCGACTATATTTTTTATCCTGTTTAAACCTATTTAGGCTTGATTTCTGCTTCCAGGGGGTGGTCTGTCAGAACTAGGATCCTTCACGGGCAGTAGCAGTGGCTGTAGTTCTGGGAGTGACAGGCTTTAGGGTGTGCTTTTGTGCCCCTCATCAGTCTCTTCCCGCATCTCTCCTAACCGTGGCGAAGACGGAGCTCGCTGAGGAGACGCGGCTTCAGCAAGCCGCTATCATACCCTTCAAGCCCGATAGCTGCCCTTAAACCCTTCCAGAATGGGCAATCTGGAGCTGACCCTGGCTGACTGTAGGGAAAAGTTTAGATTCCTTGTCAGACTGTTTTTTTTTTTAACCTGTCTAGCAAAACAAAACCAAAAACAAATAGTATCATCTATCTGGAGAGGGTAAAATTACCTTATCTGATTAAATAGCACAGCAGTGCTTCCTTGGCATGTCTAGTCGATAAATGTAGCTGCACACATGTGAATCGTCCACCTGCCGGTAACGCCCCATCATATGTTTCTTTCTCCATGTACCTATAAGCATAAGAAAGTCTATATACTTCTACATTTAGCTAGTCTTGGATAGGAAATGTATGTACCACACGAGTGCTCGGCTCCTTGGAGCTGTGTCTTGGAGCTGAGAAGGCAAAATAAGGTTTTTAAAAATTTTAGTACTGATTTCTTGACCTCTCAAATCACCTGCTTTGGGTCAGGTGTGATGCTATTCCTTTAAGTCCATGTTCTGGGACTTAAAAAACTAGTATTTCTTAGTTCTCCATGCTGATGGAGTAATAGTAAAAATATCTTAAAAATCTAAAAGTCACTTAAATTTCACTCTGGAATATGTTTTCAGTCTTATATTCGAATGTGTGTGTATATGTGTGAGAGAGGAGGAGGGAGAGGAGGAAGTGGAGAAAGGCGGGACAAAGAGATAATATGAATATGAAATTTCACATCAAATAAAATAGATGAAAACATACTGGGAAGGCCTGATGCCAAGATGAAGAGTGAGCTTCCTTCTTTCACACCCTTTGGCTGTTCTCTATCTGAAAATTGATAATGATCTCTCAGGTTTCTGTGAAGTACTACCAAAGCTGAATTGTCTGTTGCCTTTTTGCAAATCTTTCAGGGACTAGGGAAGAGAGAAAGTGCTAATTGAGTCAAACATTTTCTAACTACTGGAAAAAAAGTGAACAGAGAGCCACATGTCAACAGAGTAATTAACCTGAGTATTGTTAAGAGCTACTAATGATCATTAACATGAAAGATCTATCAGTAGAGAATCCATCTCCTGGATAATTGAGTTGTCATTCCTCGCAAAGGTATACAGAAAAATAAAATCTTGAAAATTTGACTCTCAAGCCATATCCTCAGATTAAGGACAGAAGTGCTCCAATCACAATTCTTCTATTTTCAGAGACTACCATATCCATAAATGGTGTGTCCAGGCAGACTGGGTGGCTCTGTTTCCCTTAGTTCAGATTAATAGGAAATAATAGTGTTTTTGCACCATTTCAACCAGAGATGTTTTTTTCACTCCAAACCTCCCTTATGTGAATTTCAAACAAAAACAAAATGCCAGGTCTTTTTTAGCCAAAAGTATGGTGGGGAGGAGGAAAGGGGACTTGAAGGAAGGAAGTGATCCCTTGGACCTGAGTTAATATTCAGAATATCATAAATCACCTATTAGCCTGCAAGGCATGTTGAATGAAATTAAAAAGAGTCTATCCAGTTAAACTGGTTTGAAACAAGCTCGGGGAAGACAAGGTGTTGTACTTTTATATTCTGGAGTTGTTTCCCTAAAGATAAGAAATGATCATAAATAAAACAATTGTCTTCAGCAGGGCTCAGCACTCTCAGAATGAGGTTTTGACAAAGCTGTTTATTTTGGAGCAGGGAGAGATCAAAGAAGGAAGATTAACTGAGCCCTCTCTGGGCAGCCACTCGGTAACTTGAGGCGGGTCACTGACACCCAGAGCTTTTGTTCCTGCCACTGCAGCTTCAGAAGAAAGAAACTAGATTTCAATGTATTTTGGCCTTCTGTGCTGTAGCACTTACGGAATGTGTGGGGTAGGACTTAAGTGCCCAAATGTTCTATTTTCTGCTCTGAAGAGAAGATGGCAGAACTCTCTAAACCTGGTTAGCGAAGTTCCACTGCAAATACAGCGTCCTTGGTCACTTCAACACCCAAGATTGCAGCTAGGTGGGGGATGGGACCGTGGGAGGAGGCGGGATATGATGGGAACAGAATTCAGTTCTCTAATGCACCGGGCAAGCAGGCAGGCACAGGCACTGTTTTTTTTTTCCGCCTCTTGCCAGAAATCTCCATGGGTTGTCTGTGTTACCCAGCCCTAGTGTCTGAGTTGGCGAGGAGTGCCATCTACTGACCTACTTACTCCTAGGTCTCAGAGTGTTGATTTTTCCCTTGAGGTCTCATTTCCAACAATAGAGAAAGGAAATTCTGAGTGTAGTAGAGTGTTTGGTTTCCTTTACAGTGGACGTGTTAAAATGATTGCCTTGCCTCTGCTATTAAGTAATCTCTTTGCGTTGCCAAAGGTATTATGTTTTAAGTGAGCCCGATCACATTAGTCATTTGGTTATCTTAATGTTAAAAATGAAGAAATAAGTGTGATTCTCAGGAAAGAGTGTTAGAAAGACACTTCTTACTTACGCACCATTCTCAATTCAAAGAACAAAGTAGAAAAATTTAGGAGTATTTGGTCTTTTCCAGAATATCATGGTCCTATCCTCAACAAGTAAAATGTTTATCAGAAACATAAAATTTTAAAGCCAAATGGGAATCTGGGTGTTACCTTGTCATTCCTCTCTCTCATTTCATCTTTGGAGGCCTAAAACTGTTAAATCATAGGGCTAGGACCTGAACTTGGGCTTCCAAGCCTAATCAACGCTCTTGATACTACAAATTAAAAGGGAACTCATTCTTAAAATCTTTATGTTACGGAATATGGTAGACCTGTGGACAGAACTGTGATTACGCTAGGGCAGAGAATAGGTAGAAGAATAGTAGGAGAATATGAGACTTAAGAAAGTCCTTTTTGGGCATTTTCCTCCTTTAATATTAATTGTCTCCAATTATAACAGCCTACTTGGTAATGAGTTGTAATTTACAAATAGAGTTGTCTTTACAAATTACTTTGCTTTTTATGTTTATACAGATTTGTAAACACTCATTATTAATAAATTTAGTGGTTCTTAGCTTTTTCAAGTGAAGGCCATTTAAAAATATTTCCCTCATGATCCTAAATTTTGAAGAACCTAAGATATCAGCTGCATTTATTTAAAAATAATTTATTTCTCCTTTTTATTAATTAGAAATGTAGCTCCCCACTAAAGCTTCTGAACGGGTATGCAGAGCTATTATTCATGACTTAAGTTGTAATCTGTCCAGATAAAAGGAAAGACACTTGGTGTTTCAACATGGGTAAACACATCATTTCTTGAAACACAGAATGTAGTCCTGTGTCTTTATTTCTTGAGCTGGAAGATTCCAGATTGGGAGCGACCAGTATAACTCGTGGCCATCTTCATTTCCAAAGCTGAATCAACTTAGTGGGTATGAGTAACTCTTAGAATCTGAAAGTCAGATACTAAAAAGGGCATTTGAATGTTTGCTTTTATCATCCCTAGCATACTGAGCACTGGTAGTCATGCTGAAACAGCAGAATGAATAGGAAAAACTTCTTGCCAGAGGAAACTATCATCTCAACATAACTCAGCTGCTGTACATATGGTGGGAGTGTTGTCGCAAAAGAGGAGCAGCCTTGGAAGCTTAGATCAATTTCCTTATCATCAACTTTTTTTTTTTCCCACGTTCTACTGCTCTGACTCAGCATTTCAGATACAAGTAATTTATTTTCCAAGAGAAAGTAAGATTAGAAGAGAAGAAAGAAAATGTATAGGGGAGAAATGCTATTTGGGAAGTGATGTGATTGTATAACATTTCATTCAGTGAATGCCTTTGTTTATGTGGCTGGTTAGCTAAGAGGTGCTTGAAATAAAATTTAACACAGCGTTCTCTTTGATCCCTAGATTCTTGAAGTGAAAAGTCCAATAAAGCAAAGCAAATCAGATAAGCAAATAAAGAATGGTGAATGTGACAAGGTAGGTTTTCAGTGTGTCACTAGGAAGGCTGTAACACTGACAAGTCTTCCATCTGTGTTCCCCTTGATCATCCTTGCTGGTTCTCCTTTCATTTTCTTCATCAGAAGTGCCCGAGATGCCCAGATGATGAGTACTTCATCCCCGTGCTTTCTAGTTTATTTTCCATGTCTTGTTTATATCTTCAGTATTAAGCTTGGCCTTATGCCGTCACTTGCCATGATGCCTCCATTGCCAAGGGATTTCAGGCACATTGAATTGGGAGGTAAGAGTTGTGCTAGAGGTAGCGTGTTAAGGAATCTCAGATGTAGGGGACTGAGACATGTGATCCTAGTGCAGTGTGCTTTCCCAGAGTATGTGTCATGCATCTGAAATCTGACTACAAGACCTGGTGGGGGTTAAGCCACTGGTATGGGTAGGGCCCTAACATGCTTTGCAGGGTCAGGGCAGACCTCTCCAGTGCTTCACAAATCTTTGCTTTGTCTTTATTGCCAGTGGTACTGTGGGCACCCATGCAGTTACGCTAACGAAGACTCATGAGTCTAAGCGTATGGAAAGAGAGGTGCCCTTCTGCCCTTTTGGGATATCTCCTCGAAAACCAGGATGTTCATTTAGATGGTGATTTCTGTTTTTCATATGACTTTCTTCTGTTCTTCTGTCACTTGCTGGCATTGTTTACTAGCAATGTTTGGTATGACCAGGAAGCCTTTTTTTTTCTTTTTATGAATTTGCCCTGATACAGTCAGTAATGTACATTGATGTTTCCATGTTCAAGCTTAGCCTTTTTTCTCTTAGTCAAAAAACTTTGAGATTGAAGAATAAAAACATGAAAGTAGCTTGTGATTACATGTTTAAACTCACAATTTAGCACTGAATTCCCCTGTTCTTCGAAGAGACATTGTGGGGGAAAGGTCAATCTACTCACTTGAGTTTTGTTAAGAGCAAGTAAATAGAAGAATTGTCACACCCTCTCCACACACCCCACCCCCCAGGCTGGCCTGATAAAGGTAATGAATGGTCCAGGAGAGATGTGATCTACAGAGGCCTTTGGGCACTGAGCCCGCACAGCCTGGGATAGCATGGTAGGAGGAGGAACCCAACTGTTGCTTATATGTTCTTTCTTATTTATTCATTTGTTTTTGACTTGCTTCTTAAAGTGTTTCTTCTTTGGGGGGATACTCTTCTCTTTCAGGCATACCTAGATGAACTGGTAGAGCTTCACAGAAGGTTAATGACGCTGAGGGAAAGACACATTCTGCAGCAGGTGAGAAATGCTTTTTAGCACAACCCTTTCCAGAAACCTCAAGGCCTAGTTTGTCCTGGGGTAGTGTGATGGCACCTGGAAGCCACACAGCCCCACACTATCAGAACTGGGCTGATGCCGCCTATAGAAGTATTTGGGGAGAGTTCTTATTTATGAGGCCACCCGGAAGTCTGCTTTGGAGCTCTCTGGTGATTATCTCTCTCCCCTGGTGCTACGCGGAGTATGAAAACTGAGCACTTTTGGAGGCGATAACTGGAATATAGTGATGCCTCAGCTGGCTGATGTTGTGATGTGGGCTGAGGGAGGGGATAGTTGGAATGCAAAAACCTTTGGGGCCAGGCTTCTGATTTCATGGGAAAACAGTGATAAGAATTTGAGTCAAGTGTTGTAAACATTTGTGATTCAATTTAGTAACCTTTCGCCAATGCTATTCCAAGGAAAATAAATATTTTCTTCATTTCCCTTATCTTGTACAATGTACATTCTATTATTATGAACTCAACTGTGGAATAGTTGTTGAGTAGGGAAACTTTTATTAGCACAATTTGATGTTTTGAGAAGATAAGGATGTTTTTTAGTTTTCATCCAGTTACAGTGCATGCTTCTATTGCATTAAAGGGGCTCTTGGTAAAATAATTTTTCTTTAACACTCAAACAGAATGCTGTGCATTCTAAATTCAAGGGCATATTTGTAGATTGTTTCACTGTTTGAATTTTTTTTCTTTACTACTTTCAAATGACTTGAAGTTAGTACTTAATCTACTCCAGCTGTGTGTAGGGTTTTTTTTTTTAATGTTTAATGGTTGATGGTCACATTTATATTCTGTGTACGTTTTTGCTTAAATCTATAAATACACACTCTCGAACTTGCCAAGTTTCCTGATTGGTCTGATAAGCTTTTTAACCGTTCTAGAGTCTTATATTTGAACAAAAGACTACAGACTTATGATTCTTAATTGTGATTCTTAAGTTGCATTTCTTGCAGTTCCTTTTAAGTTAGTATGGGTAGAGGAGCAGGATTTGAGTGGCTTACCCTAAATACTTTGCTAGTATTTTTCTTCAGCTTTCTTTCGTGGAACTGAAAATTGTTTTACGTGTTATTTAGCAATTACTTGGGGCTAATTGGCTGAATGCTGATGGTAAGTCTATTAGCTGATCTTCCTATTTCTTCCCAAACACCAACTCTGAGCCACTGTGGAGCAATTGTCCAATAAAGTTACTAATGCCCAAACTGGGCCCAAATAGTGAGTCTCACAGGAGGATGAGACAGATGTTTGGGCACGGTTGGGACACCTTCACAATGAAAGCCCAGTCAATGAGTCAAGGATACTAGGCCTTTGGGCAGGGTCTTACCTTGGGGTGTCATTGGCATTCCCAATTTAACGTCGTCCTTTATTTTGACCTTTGAAAGAATTGTGAAGGAAGGTAGCTTACTGGAGAATTCCATCCAAGTAGATTATTTTAGTATTCTAGAGGGAGAGAGTAATATCTATGAATTTTTAACCTAGCATAAAGGCACTCCAGGGCACACAGCATTTCACCCTAATTGCATTCCCAGGCTGGTTGAAAGCTCTCAGTCTTTGGCCTTTTGCCTTGTAATGCAGCTGAGGCTTGTGATTATGATACCATGATGCATGTCCTGTCACGGTTTACTGCTTAATTAATTCCTTTTGTAAAACATAGCACTGTTGAGGACTAATGTTATTCTCCACCTTGAGGGCTGCTCATCTCGTGGAATGCATTCCACAAAGTCTACGTATTCTCTGCCATGCAGACGTGAACACCTGAATTAGAATTTCTGGTGCACCCAGGATCACATCCTAGGTCTTTCCCTGTTAAATGCATGCTATCCAAAAATCTGGTCTGACAATTTTATTTGGCTTACAAAAAGTGGTTAATAGCTTTGTTTTGCTCTGGGGGCATTCAGTCCTGGCACTCAGCATCTAGTTTAATGAACAGAAAGCATTGGATCAAGGAATCTGTGTTCCTAAGCCACTTTTTCAATAGGGTATAAATACAGTAAAGTGGATGCAAACCAAAATAAAAGTACCTAGACCTGAGTAATAATTGATTTCACTTTAAACCATGTGTTCCACATTTATTTGGAAAGTGAAGTTGAGCACATCTAACTTGCCCAGCAATTCAGCTCTAAGCCTGGATTTGCATCCCTAGTCAGGAGGAAGAAAAGTGTGAGGAAAACCAGGCTTCCTTAGGGGACAGTTTAGCAATTTAGAATCCAGCTATTTTTCTTTTAGCATTGTCTTCATGGAATGGGAATGAGTGGTATGTCAGAGTATTCCTTCTAACAACGCGGAGAAGCCTCCCTGAGAAGGGTTCTGCTGAATATGATTTTCTCCCTTCTGGGAGGCTACCTATCATATCTTAGTACCCCGTGTAGATTGGAGCCTGATGGCCTGCCTCTTAACCCAGGGTAGGGCACACATCGTCACGTGGTAGACAGTGCTTCCTGGTCCATAGCACAGGCCATTCTGCAGGAAGACCTGAGTTATCCCAGATCTAACTCCACTCTAAGCAGAAGCAGATAAAGCAAGGCTTGTTCATTACTTCTCACTCAGTGAAGAGATTGCTCCAAAGGGAAAGAACCCTGGGTTTAAAAAATATAATCAAACTAAAAATAATGCATCCACCTTTTTGTAATTAAAAAACAGAGATTGGGGAGGGAGTCACAGATTTAACAAGGGGATCTTGCCCTGTTTAAAACAAAACAACCCACAGCCTGCGTGGTACCCCCTAAAAGGCTGACGTGGCAGGAAAGAATCCATCAGGAATGTTTTCCCAACCACCGTCATCTGAAGAATGAGTTAAACAGTTTACACACTCTTCCTTTGCCACCACCCGTACATACCCTGTTGCCTGCTTTTCTTATTTGCAGTCACTCTGTCTTCCATTACTTTGGATGGGCATTAATTATTGCAATATGGTGCAGCGTAATGATGCCATGGTAGAGCCACACCACATCAGCAGAGAGAGTATTCCTATAAAAAGCAGAGTGGAGTTCTTCAGGCATTAGCAGGGTGTTTCCAGGCTTCGTGGCCTGTGTCATTGGAATAAAGCATGTTAATGTTGTGTTTCTGGTGTTCTAACTATGAGAATTCCTGGAAAGGAATGCACACTTATTTTTCTTTATGGAACCTTTACTTAATTGAGGACGTGGGTATATACGCTAATAATTCAAATCATTAATGCCGTTCCCTTGGACAAGTAGTCCTGCGCTCCCCTGCTGCCGCCCCTGCTTCTGCGTTAAGGCTGTCTCTGCGTCTACCTTGATGTATTCTTATGGGTTCTCATAAAAACACGGGGCTCATTTCGTTAGATTTATCAGATCCCCGTGGTATCTTTGTGGGTGTGCGGCTGCAGGCAGGATGGGGCGTGCTGGTGGTGGAGGCGCCGGGGACCGGCAAGACAGCGCAACACACAGGAGATGACTGGGCTGGATTGCCTAGTGGGCAGAAGTGTTTATTTGCTTTACAATTAAGTGGCTTTTTTCTAGAAGAAATTTTTATTGCCCAGTTTTCTATTTGTTAAGTAATTAGAGAGCAGCCATATTGAGTTGTAGAAAAGTGTTTTGTTGAGAGGGTGAGTTATCCGACATTTTAAAGGGAAAACGTACGGCCCTACTCCTATTACCCTCATGTGGCGATAGTAGCCCGTTCTTTCAGCTCCTTGTCTCCTGCTTCTCTTCTCTTGCCTTTTCCTCTTCTCTCTGCAAACTTTTATTATAATTATTTTCCAAGCAGGCCTTTCTGGCACTTTCCTTGCTTCATTTGTTTTAGTGCTAATGAAGTGGCTGACAGTCATTGAGGGCAGGAGGAAAAAGCACCAGGTCTGATCATTCATGTGCTGTTTAGTTGCCTCCTAGATAGTTAAGGATAAGTTTATATTTCCATGGTAATCATAATCACGTGACCCTGATCTATACAGCAGTTTACAGTTCGTAAGGAAGCATTATTTGCTGTATCTTATTTGATCCTCTGCACAACCATGTGTGATAAGTAGAACAGGTTACATTATTATCCCCAGTTTGTAGATGAGGAAACTGAGGCTCAGAGATTATGAGGTTCTATCTACTGCCATTCAAAGAGTAAACAGAATCAGAACTTGATGTGCCAAATTCAGGACTCTATTCTGAATGCTTTGTCAGTTACCAACTGGCCAGCTGGTTGAGGAGAGGAGTCAAACACTGGCCTACTTGTCATTTGCCTCCATTGTATAAATGTGAAATTACAGTAGCTCTCTGAACAGGCTCTTTGTTTCTATCCTGAAACTTACGCATTTTTCACTAGATCTATGATATTTCTACACATGTAGTGAAAAAGATAATTCACTTCAGAAAGCGCATACTCTTGATGATGTTAAGTGGTAAGTATATAATTGGCAGGGAAGGTCTGCGTGTGTCCATAGCTGTGTGTTTGTGTGTCTGTACGTGTATAGATGTGTGTGTGTGGCTTGTCCAAAGTTCTGTAGCTGTTAACTAACAAAACAAATGAGTGTCCATTTTAGGTCTTTTAGTGTTAATAAGATCCTGCTGATAAATTTTTACATAAATGTAGTACTTTAACCATAATTGGGCATACTCCTTCTAATAATCTCTTGACACCATGTCATAGAGCCCTAGGTCTGGTGACTTAAGCAGGTTAGGTTCCCTCCTGACCTCCCTTCCCGCCATGTAACAGTAGGCCAGGAGATAAGTAATCCACGGTCAACGTGGTGGCTTAAAAGCTGACACTGGGGACACAGACTCTCTGTCTTCCTGTTCTGCCATCTTCCATATGTTGCATTTATCCTCTCAATGGGAATATAGATGCCGAACTTCCAGGCATTTCATTTTTGTTGCAGACAGGAAGAAGGACAGAAGGCAGAAGGCACATGCCCATTGTCCATACCTTTTTCAAAAACTTTCCTGAAGGCACAGTGACTTCTGACAAATAAATTGTAAATAGCAGTGTCTGCCAAGTGCTGCAAGTGGGTCTGTGGAGGCCAGCATTTTAGCTGGGCACATTGCCATGCTCAGAACGTCAGGCTTCTGTTAGTAAAGAAGAGATGAATGGATATTAGGTAGTTGGTTTGCAGTGTCTGTAATGGTTCCACAATGGGAGAAACTTGTTTTATTAATATAAAGCCATAGTTACATCTCTAAAAAATAGTTCCAGAGATTGGATAAGGCAAGAACAGCTTAATCTGGAGTTGAGCAATTAATTGGATTGAGGCTTAATGTTTCTTTTATTGTTCTGTGGAAGTCAAGTAATACATCAGGTGTGGGGAGCACAGTTCCTATTAAGAGTCACTGACCGGCCGGGCGCGGTGGCTCACGCCTGTAATCCTAGCTCTCTGGGAGGCCGAGGCGGGCAGATTGTTTGAGCTCAGGAGTTCGAAATCAGCCTGAGCAAGAGCGAGACCCTGTCTCTGCTAAAAATAGAAAGAAATTAATCGGATAACTAAAAATATATAGAAAAATTAGCCGGGCATGGTGGCGAATGCCTGTAGTGCCAGTTACTTGGGTGGCTGAGGCAGGAGGATCACTTGAGCCCAGGAGTTTGAGGTTGCTGTGAGCTAGGCTGACCCCATGGCACTCTAGCCCGGGCAACAAAAGCGAGACTCTGTCTAAAAAAAAAAAACTCTGTCTATAGACTCTGACCTATAGGGAATAGTTTACAAATTTACTGTTTTTTAAAGAAAACTATTGTAAGGAGAAAAAGTTGAAAGTTTCAGCTCTGTTTTTCAACCTGGCATTAGATAAATAATAGGCTAAATAATTAAAATTATTCTCTTTTTTAAGATTATTGAACCAAAGAGAATTAGAGGTAAATTGATAGAAAGGGAGTTACAGGCAACTAAAATTAAATGGAAGTTTGTCGACTGTTTACTCTGTGCAAGTGTATTTCTATTGCCCTGATGTTAGTTTTCCTCTCTACCCTACAAGCCTTGCTAAAATCAATCTCATCCCTTCCATATACCCGCAGCACATCTACTTAAAACCCACACTACCTAGGCACGGCATCCATTTCTGATAAAAGTATTAGTAAAATAGGAATAGAAAGGCACTTTGTGGCCGGGCTCGGTGGTTCACGCCTGTAATCCTAGCACTCTGGGAGGCCGAGGTGAGTGGATTGTTTGAGCTCAGGAGTTCTAGACCAGCCTGAGCAAGAGCGAGACCCCGTCTCTACTAAAAAATAGAAAGAAATTATCTGGACAACTAAAAATATATAGAAAAAATTAGCCAGGCATGGTGGCACATGCCTGTAGTCCCAGCTACTCAGGAGGCTGAGGCAGTAGGATCGCTTGAGCCCAGGAGTTTGAGGTTGCTGTGAGCTAGGCTGACGCCATGGCACTCACTCTAGCCAGGGCAACAGAGTGAGACTCTAACTGATCAACACTAGGGTGATCACATGACAGAAATACTCTCTAGGGATTAGGGGGATGGGGGAGCAAATCTACAACTAAAGG